>JAPYZM010001919.1:1088-19407 GCA_030522845.1 Psyttalia concolor
GTGAGAACATGATTTTTCTCCCCGGCGTAGAAGTAAAGTCGCAATTCCCTCCCGCGTAGCGGGAGGGAAGTGAGTACTTTGCTCCCGCCGGGGAGAAAATATTTTTTTCTGCCTACACGGGCCGAAAGTGAGCATTCTAACCTCGCTTCGCTCGGGTAAAAACGCTCACAATGAACCAACCATTTGGGCAGAAAAATGGTATTCAACCCTCGGGAGGGGAATCAGACAAGCATTCTCCACGTATTTACAACCCTCGCCTTCGGTTCGACTCGTCATTTTGCACGTGAGTCGGACTTGTCTACTTTTCCACCCTAGGTGAGATAAATACTATTACGACATACAACGCGTAAAGGGACATTTTAGTGCACAAAAGTCCACTCACCAGAAATTGTGCCGACAAATATTGTTCAATATTGGCAGTCAAAGGTTTTTTAAACTCGTGGGATATATCACTCGACTTTGGTTCGTACTATAAACCTCCTACGGGCCCAAAAACACTTTCCCACAATAGTATCGAAATGTACAATTGAGAAGACCAATTTGAACGACTTTTTTCGAAATATGAAATTTTTTTCAATTAACGGTGAAATTTTCAATCTCCTAGTATTTAACATGAACATTTATATATATATTTTCATCACGCCGTGTCGGAAAAGTAATTTTTCAGTCACTGTCTGCTTCACGTTGAGTGACTGAAAACTGCTTTTCCGACACATTGAGATGAAAAATATTGTTCGTAACACGTGAAAAAAGTGGTTTTTGACTCGTGGGATTATATCACTCGCCTTCGGCTCAAAATGAAAAATCAAGTCGTTTTAAGCTATATTTATAATTTATATATTTACTTGCGCCGCCGTGGCCGCGTCGTTGATTACCCTTACATAAGAACGTAACGTCATTCCATTATTTTCGATTCGACTTTCATTAATTCCATATGAAAGTGCCCTGTGTTTCATTATATAGGATAATTAGTATTATTACTCCCGAAAATCATAAGAAATGATTTGATGATTTGAATTTGATTTGAAATGATGAGATTTTTTTATGTTGATTTCTCCTGTAATTAACTTTCGCTTTTTATACATTTTCTATTCAGACGAATGAGAAAAAGACGCGTGCGGGAAGCGAGATAGGACCCCCTGCGGCATGCGCCAGCTACCTGAGTCCTGCGAAGTGCTGTGAAAGAAGCAAACGACCACCAGTCGTGACATTCATCAACAAGGACCACCTCCACGAACTCCCTCAGATCCACTGAAATTGACAGTATTATCCTACCTACCGGCTCTCGTGATTGACTCTTGGTGTGAATGGAATTATAGCATACATTGCCCCACGTGCAAAAATATTCCAGGGAACAATCTGGCGAATTACCCAAAAGATGTTATTGCATTTGTATTTTGTCTTTGACAAATTCCATTTATTTAAGGTAATTCAATGACCAATTCTTCCTTGGGAGAACAATTTCAACCGCAAACTATAAACTAAATAGAATTTAATTCTTTCATTACTCCCATGTCTTCATAAGCACTTCATTCATTATTTGAATAAATTAATCACAAAAACAAAAAAAAATAAACTCAATTTGTCTATATTTATTCTCTTGAGATGTTGTCTGAAGACATTTTTTACCTCAAATCTCCTAAATACTTTCATTTCATGTTTAATCGAAAAAATGACTGACTCTAAAACTTATGCAATGGATTTCCAAGAGTTGAAAATTGGAGAAGTTAAATTCTCTGGTGTATCATGGAACATCTTATACTCAAAGCGAAAAGCAGAAAATGCGACGAATGCAGTCTGAAACTCTCTGCAAACTGGACATTCCGGAAACTCAAGAAAAATTCGCAACCTCAATATTTTTTGTCCGTGGATTTCTGTATTTACGGCATTTGCTAAAAACAATCGTCTTCAATGCGGCCTGTCACCGCTTCCCGAAGTGGGGAAATGCGTAAGAACCGGGACCAATTAATTAAAGACGTGCAAATGCGGGCGCCTGTCCGTTGCCCACTGGAATTATTAATGAGGCGCAATTCTCATTGCAGTATAAATTTTATCTTTTATTCTCGTTTTTATTTCCTTAAGAAAGCAGATGTTGGAAGCACTGATAAATTACTACATGATACAATATTTGCAGACCATTATTTTTTACGAGTGAAAGATACTAATTCTAGCTTACATTTTTTTCTGATACAAATTGCATTTTTTCTTATTTTTCTTCCATGAAAATCAGTTTTGTCAATTAAAAAATTGCGAAATATTCAACACCTCTTGTTGGCCGTTTTGATCTCGACAATGAATTTATTCCTCCGTGAAAGTCAGCCGTAAACCATTCATTTACAGTGAATTAACTGATTCGCTCGAATGAGCGATTCCGTGGGCCCCTTGATTCGTCAAGTCCCACATGTGTTGAACAACGATGATTGATTGTCTCACCTTTGTCTCACAATAATGAGATTCTCGCTGCTGTTCCAACACCTGTGCCTCGCAGCCGAATTTCTTCTCGTCGGCATCATTACTACAACAAAAATCATAAAGCGAGAGAAGAGAGCCAATCTCGCCTGTGCCAATGAAAAAAAAATCGACTTTTCACTTGTTACGGAGTATTGGGGCAAAAAATTGTGTACGTAAAAAATTAATTGAACTTTCATTCTCATTTTTCATAACAACAACACAATCTCAATTTCTTCAAACATCAATCAATCTTTCACTTCCACAAAATGAAGGTTCAAGGATTAAAGAATGATTTAATAAAAACTATGTTATATTTTAACAATGTGTTCGAATAACAAAAGTGTTTATGTGATATGAAAACTAATTTTATTTCGTAAAACGTTAACTAAATAATTTTCCTTCTATCGAGGATTTCATTGGAAATGACAGCCACCAAATTATCGGCCCAATTCATCAGGATGTTCTCCTTTGGATTGATCAATGTATCTCCAAGCGATTGATAAAAAAACATTCATCAAACATCTCCACAATAAATATGAATAACAATGCGGGAATGACAAAGAATTAATAACATCAAAAGAATGGCCAAGAGAGACAAACTCAAACCCAATTATTTCTGATTATCGAAAGACGCAATCGCTATAAATTTTCCATCGAATCCAATCATCCAATCGAAATAATTCCCGAGAAACTGCTCATATCCGAGAAAAGTACGTGACAATAGCGCCAACAATTCTCGAAAGAAACAATAATAACGAGAGATTGAAGGTGGGATGAGAAATTATTTATAATGCCCGGCCATGTATAACGAAGGAAACTCGCTGAGGAGCAATTAGAATATTTTCTGTTGTGAAAGAGGATGGGCTTGGCTGACACTCTGACAGGCCACAGTCAAATGTTCCACGCTTCCTTGACTCTCACTCATTCTCTTTTTTTTTTCTTACCTCCCTCTTTTTCACTTCTTTATCTCCTCAACGTCTCCTGCGTACACATATCGTTGCGGATGCTCGTATGAGCTGCTCCCATAACTGTTTATTTCTCGTGGTCACTCATTTTATGAGGGGGACTGTTCAGTACAATGTTACAAATTGTGACTGAGTTTTGCTGTTGTTGGCCGTTTTTTCCAGTTCAAGGGTCGTTTCACACGAGTGTTGCGACAAATGAGACACTGACGCTCACAATAAACTGCGAGTCATCTTTTTTCTGAGTACTAGTGTCCCTATGAGTTGTATTTGTCACTCGAGTGCGTCTTGACTTCACTTCCTCGTTTGTGGTTTTCATACTGTGACTCTGCGTTTTACATTATTTTCCTTTCTTCACAAAATTCTCGGGAATATTGGTTGCGTCTGCTGCAGGTTTTTTTCTTTTCGTAGGGGGTGAAATGTTTAATTGTAAAAAATCTAACGAATTCGTTGGACTATTTCCCTCGAAAATTTGCGGCGGAAAATAGTGTGTATAGAACGTTGAAGGAATTTTTTGTTAAACAATTACTTTTATGTTGATACTTTCTAGAAATTCTTAACATTTTCATTATTCGTGTGCTTTTTGAAATGAGAAGAGACGAAAAATATAGTAGAATAAAAAAACTATAGCTATAGATCCAAAATTCTCAATTTTTTCCCCACCGAATTTGAAATTTCAGACAATTTTGTTGACAATATATGAATTGGCCAAGTTTTTTTTTCTAATGAAATACTAACAAATCCTTCAATGAATCAAATTCGCCTCCTTACTCTACAAAATTGTAGAAATTCATGGGGCCTGTACTCTCAAAAAAAAAGTATTTCCCCCATTGTATGTGAGAATGTTTTCCGTGAGAATATAGAGACGTCAAGTTGGGGAATGGTAATCGATTGCACTGGAGTCCCTCGCGCGCACGGAGGAATCCTGTGGGAGTGTGTAGAGAGAGGGCATAAAGGCAAAAGCAGGAGAGAACATTTTGCCTCACCCCGATTGTTCTCAACGCCAGTTAGCTACAAGTTTTTCTCTCTCTCGTCCTCCTTTTCTTCGTCTTTCTTCCTCGATTGCCAATGGATAACTGTAGTCGAGGGGGACCCTCTGATCCAAGAAATTTCGTCGGTGCACTAAAACCTCCGGACGATCGATTGTACGATAATATCGGCCTCATTTGTCAACCCTGAGAAGCCTTTTAAATGCAAATAGCGGTGAACTACAGCCGACTCTTTACTACTGAATTTTGTGGAGGAATTTTTTTTTGTCGTTTATTTTTTTGGGTGACTGACCTGGTGGTCGAAATAGTTATACTGAATAGAATTCATTTTGGAAAAACTCACACAAAAACAATTATCAATATTCGTCTTTTCCTGATTAGTATTTCAAACAAATTCTATTTTGAATATTCAAGGAATCAATTCCATGAAAATTCATCAGAATTATAAAACTATAAAGAATATTATTATTAAGTGATAGAAATTCGATTGTCCCCCCCCCCCTGAATTCCAGAAAAATTCATGAGAATTGTAAAATAATTACTATTTTCGGAAAAGTTGATTTCTTCTTGACTCGAAATATTTTTATTTTATTGATTCTAAAATCAATATTTAGTTCATCGGATAAAGTCGTTCTGATATGATAAGCAAATGAATCTCTACCAGAAGTAAAGCCTGTTTTTCCATGTCAGAGGAGCCCATCTATATCCCTTGTATGACCATACTGTAACCCGATTCAACTTCTATTGTATAAGGAAGACACGTAGTACAACAGCACCTGTAGCGCGCATTGTCGCGCGTCCATCTGTCCACTTTTATACGTCTATATCGGCGAGAAGTACAAGAGAATTTTCTTGCTTTTGGAGAATCAATCGAGCCGACTGCCTTCTTTTCGTTTCCACGAAGAGGAAATAGTTTTTCCGCGTCCACGAACAATTTAACCATCAATTCCCGGTTTTTGCAGTGATTCTTCCCCCCCCCCCCCCCCATATAGATGTGCTTAAATTGACCGAGTCAATTTCATATGAACATTGTCTTTTATGTGAGATTGAAGAACAAATTTTCTCTTGGAGAATCCATTTACTCCACCCGAATAAACATTGAGATTTTCAATTAATGAATTTCCTTCAGCCAACTATTCATTATTTCATATATTTTTTCATTTAATGAAGTCTTCATCATACCAACACATAAAATCTACACTAAGAAAAAAATATAATTTTACCAATCAAAGGAATTTGAAGGAATTTTTAGTAGAGAAATTTCGGGCGTTTTGTTGCTCAAAACGAATATGTTTGGCAGACTCATATTTTTTTCTCAGTATAGAAGTTATAAACTATTAACTTCCAGGGGTGCAATAATGAAAAATGAAGACTCAGTTTTATCGAGAAATTAAATTCCTTTGAAGTTGAATTAAAATGTTTTTTCTTCACATTCAATTTTTCCAAACACAATTTTCTTCTCTCAAGGCAATGAAGAAAAATATAGAAAAGATAATTTCGTCATGATACTTGCAATCGCCACAGGTTTATGAATAAGTGCCGGAAGACAAAGTCATTAGCCAACTCCTGTGGACACTTGGAGATGATTCGCCGTTCAGCTTTATGCGGATTACATAACCTCTTCCCTTGTACCCCATACCAGGTGACATAAAAATCTTAGCAGCCTTGACTCAAGTCGTCAGGGACGCCAAAAAAGTATATAAAAAAATTTGAATTGTCTTTTTTGTGTCACCTGCATTCCCCTTGTCCCGCTCCGACCCCTCAGCACGCCATCCTCTATAATTTTGAAACTGGGCAGAGATTCCGGTATCAGGGTCACTAGAGGGACATGTAGCCACGAGGAATTGACCAAATGTAGAAGTCACAATATCAAAATGCACATGACGACTTATTTCACGTCTCATTAATTCGCTCTTTATACGAATGTAATCGTCGAAACCATTAATTTGGGGCAGGAGGAAAAAGTTGAATTGTTTTCAAGGATCCTTGGAGCAAAAAGAAAAAGCGGAGAGTATTTTTTTTTCTATGGAGACGATTCACAACGCGTGCAGGTCAAAATCTGCATACCTCGCTTCTGGGTAGTCTGGGGGAAACAAACAGGCGGTGACAGTTTCACTAATGCCGTCACGCTTTCGACCTTTTTTGAAAAACAGAGGGGGACAAATTGTTCCGAATTTCTAATGTAAAGGAAGTTTCATTGGATATTCAAAATGAAAATTTTTAGTGGGTAATAGTTACAAAAATTCCGAAGAAATTGCCATACGTCCCAGCAAAATTTGTTGAATTTGCAAAAATGATGTAGATGTGCCTACACTTTTTTGTTAACTTTTGTTAACTGACCAAAATGTGACACTACCTTCCAAAACCGAACTGTTCTATTTACTGAAAAATTTTTCTCGCCGTCTTTTCAAAATATATCTCAGATTTTGTATTTTTGCAGAATATACATTTGAACCAATGTTAAACAAAAATTAATTGATATTTCTCTGTAGATTTACGCGTGGAGATGAAAGACATTTTTATTTTTATTTTTATTATTGTTTTTTTCTAAGCTTGTTGAAACTTACAGGCTCATCTAGCTATGGCATAATATAAAAATACATATACATATTTTACAAGAAACATTTTTATTGATGGAAATTCTGAGAAGTCTGAGGGATGATGTTTGGGCTGTAGTTTTTAAGGTCTAAACAGAGTGAATGAATGGAGCCTATTGAGTGCACTATTGAATTAAATTCGTTGAGAGCGGATGTGCCTTCCATTCGCATAAAATAAAGAAAAGTTAATTCTACTTATGTAAAGGTTTAATATTAATATACCCCATTTCCAATATTTTTTAGCGGAATGTATGTGATATATATGCGGATATAAGCGCCAAATATTTCCATACATATATTTTTTGCAATGAGTGGTCCCCCTCGCTGGGACCACATCCTCAATGTCGTCTCCTAGTTCACCACTCACAGATAAATTGTGGAATGAAGTCAACGTGCCCTCGTCCCCCCTGTCGCAACCCGTTGAATCGCACGAGGTGAAGGTATTCCAGGGTGGCAATGCCCAAGCGTACAGGCGGCCACATCAAAGCGTACCATCGACTGCCGGGCTTTTCGCCTCTCTCCCTCTCCTCCCCCCCTCCATTCTGCCATCTCTCTCGCACTTTTCATTTTATATACAACGTTTTCGTTTTATACAGTTCCCGTGTTTCACGCACACTTCTCGATCAAGCCTTCCTCACCAGTTGGTTTACACTCACCACTGATGCCCACTCACTTTGAAGGCCCAGCCTAGCCCATTGCCTGGATTTTTAAAAAACCAATGCCCCAGCACAAGGCATTGGGCTACCCACCGAGGATAGCCCCGTGAGAGCGTGTCCGTTCGATTCCGGTCGAACCGGCTGCTATACACGGGGACGCCTTCTCCCGCGTATTTTTATGTACGTGTGTATACGTATTCCAGCGACACGATACAACGAGTATCGTTTTATACGGCGTTGGGGTATGTAATGCTCGGTGGATTGGGTTTAAATCCGAACACTCGTACCGTCTCTCTCTCTCAATGTTACCCAGCATCCGCTCTTGTTTCAACGGGGAAAAAACATTTTGCCCCCTTTGGTTTTATCAGGAATGTGGAAGATTAATGATCCACGGGGTCTTTATTCAATTTAACTCAATTAAAAATCACGTAGCGGGTGATTTATTTGGCTGGGGATGCACTCAGTTTGCTTGCTTCGGGATTTTCGTTTGTCGTTTGGGGATTTCGTTTCAATTATTTGAGGTTAGTTTAGGGTGCTTAGGAGGAAAATAAACCTCGAAACCTACTCCCTCGAAAGTGGGACGGAAAATGGGAGGAATGGTGAATCAGAATTGTTCAATTTCTAGGCAGCGTATAGAATAAGCTGCAATTGTTTTTCATTGGAAGAACAGGTTTGAGGACATTTGAGAAATACGAAGTGGAGGGCCTGAGCAGATGACGTCATCTTACACAATATTGCGCAAGATGGCGGTGCACCCACCTGAGATTTTTGAACATTTTAAAAAATAGTTTTTCCTAGTCAGATCGCCCTCATATCTCTCGTCTAGGGCTTCTATAGAATTAACTAATTTCGTAAGTAATGTTCCTAATTTTTCTTTTAGACCAAAAATATGTACACCAGTCAAATGAACATGAGTTCTGTATTCAAAAAAGATATTCCTATAATTGCTACTTTAAATCGTTTGTTCTCGATGCTGTTTGACAGGTTTGAATGGATGAAATGAGTAGTCGGAATTCAAAAAATTGTAGAATAATGCATGAAAACTATAATTTTGGTCGGTGGTGATTTTCCTACTCATTCACCATTCGTTCATTTTTTTTGCCATTGTCACATTATTAATTGTGATGATTTGCAGATATTCCCAGAACCCCATATTAACAATCAACATTGTCACGATACTACGGATGCTCGAAAGGGGACAGTACAGGAGACCAGGACGAACAATAATGTTTACTATGCGACCTTGACGTATCTAAACATACCAACGTTTTGTTGATACCTAGTCATATATAATACACTTCCGAACGTGATCGACGTACCGTAGCGACGGATGTCGAACAGACCCAATGCAACCGACCATTGCATTGGGTTTGACCCACATACCGTGACTGCAGAGATATCCTCATGTTTGATTTTGCCAGTGGTTTTGTGATGTCACGTCCTGCGTTACTCTGTACCGTTAAGTCAACCGCGAACTTGAGAGATCAAAAATCGTCGGATCTTCTGGGAACGTCAATCGTGTCTCAAAATTAGTTTGAAAAAAATTGCGGCAATGCAGGCGATAGGATTATAACTGGAAAGGAAACGATAGCGTTTCAATATTTTGTCAGAGGTTGGGGCACTGTAAAATTTTTTGAATGATCCCTTAGAACTTGAAAAATTATATTCCAAATAATATTGCATCGACAAAATTGTTAAACCCTCGACAAAATTGGAACTGTAAAAACGTTCATCTTATAAATTTATTTTCTCTTATGAACGACCGATATTTTGCCGATTTTTTTATTCAGTACTTTAGAAGTCTGCCATTCGGCCAGAAATAAATACTTAAAAATGTAAATAGTAAATATTTTGGAACTCATCTTTTTTTTAGTCTGTACATCAGAGAGTACTTTGTTATTTATCCAATCTTCCAGTCGAGTTAAAACTGATTTGATCTCGGGTTTTATTATTATTTTTTCATTCCTAGACTATATTTTCGGTAGTTTTCTGAATATAATAATCCAAACAACATATTAAAACAATATATAATCATCAGTAGAAAATTCAACTTAACTATTTTTCATCATTCTTATCTCTTCATGTCCTGTGTAATCACCTTAAAAACAAACGAAAAAAAACATTTCTCAGAAAAATATTTGCAAATATCAACTCCAACAATTTTTCCTTGCTTGCCCCCCCCCCCCCCTCCCGCCATAATTGTCAAACTTTTCACCGAACGAATACACAAAAGAATTAGCAGTATGTTCCCACATTGTGTGGACCTCGAATACATCTCGAGGGACCAGTGGAGTCATCCATAGTGCGCCCCAGCAGTTAAGAATCCTCAAAAGTCATTAGAGTCGCCATCTGCTGGTAACTGGCCTCAACCGCACGATTCGACAACGGTAAAATTGTTGACCGGGCGCGTTAATTTATACGAGAAAAAAATAGTTTCTCCTTATCGTCTCGTATATCTCGCCGATTCTGCGAGGTGAGAAAATAATCATTCGTCGGTGGTAAAAAAATATATATATGCGCGAAGCACGCGTAGGCAAATGTAAATTATCTGTCGCATGACTGAATTACCGACATATCTCTCTTGGCAAATCACCACTTGTCACTTTAAATATTTCTCACTTTAAGCTCCTATTGTCGTGGAATTAACAGGCCCGCGTTATTTACACCCGACAAGTGATTGTTTTTTTTTGTTTAATACTGATATTATTCGTCAAGTGCCAACGATTCGCACGTACAGTTGGCAATTAACGTACCGGCAAACTGCTTAATAACATAACGGTCAATTTACTGCGATTAGTCCCGTGGGGTAATGATACCTCGCCGGGATCATTTGTTGTTAATTATTCTGCGAGCCGGTGGGCAACCCCCTCCTTTGCTCGACGTTCATCAGGCGCCGACAACTAAATTGACAACTAATTGAAATATTACAGCGGCGAAAGAGAGCGGCGAGTGTTGTCCCGCGTCAAGAGTTCAAAATTATATCGGCATTGGGGGAGATGTAGGTTCCAGGAAATTACTATACTTATACTTAGTGAATTAGACTAAGTATAAGATTTATTATTGATTTTAATATTTAGTCTATTTTTTTATTATTATTTTCATTGTAAACTTGGCTGTATGAACCTATAGGTTTCGAGCTTGAAATAAAAAAAGAAGATTGTGGCAAATCACTGAATAGGTATTACAATGCCTTATTTACTCGTCATCATTGTTAATTGAAATTAATGAATGAATTTTTTTATTCCCTGAACTCTCAAAACAGATGGTTCTGACGATTTTTGTTTTCATGGAAAATCTTCAATTGCCTTTCAAATATCGAATTTACAATGAAACAACAATTCTACTGAATGGAGTATATCCTTTACAATAGAACCTCGAAAATTTCTAATTTTTAATTTCATGAAGTGTCGACGTTTCATAATTAGTGGAAGCTCCTCCGATGATTTTTTTATTTAATTTTTTTAATGAAAGAAAAAGGAAAGCTGTGGAATCGTTCCAGAGGTTCGTCCAAAAACTAGTCAATTTCCCCAATAGTGTGAAAAAATCCATAAAAATGTGAATCAAGTTCATTAAATTTTTCCATAAAATTTTTGCATCTATCGCTCAGGAGTTTCCGATTAATTGTAAACGTGATTTATACATGGCACCAGCAATCGACTATTTTTCCAGCTCAATCACTCATTACGGGATAATGTTACATTGTTCCTTGGGTGTTTGCATGACACAGGTAATAAATCTTTATCGCCTGTCGTTCTATAATTGCACAATTAATGATCATAAATATCTATTTAATTGAGTACTTCCCCTTCTCCGAGTGTGAACAATCTCTATATCATCACGCGTTTCATCTCTCCATCTTCGTACGATAAAAAAATATTCTTGCCTTTTTCTATCAAAAAAATATTCCTATATTTTTCGTAAATATTTTCTTCATTTATTGTTATTGAGTCGTATAGGTTTCCGTATAAGCCCTTATACTAATCTCATACGGCTTTCTGGCATTCATAGACCTTTCTAAATTCTCTAAAGCCTCCCAAGGTTTATCGAGCCTCGCAAGTATTCAAAGGAGTCTTGTAAGCTCTCATAGAGGTCAGATCAGCCGTTACAGGCGCTTGCAGAGATTTTCTTAACCCCAGCAGTGACCCTTCTAGCAGCTTTTAGAGGCTTTACAGAGGCTCAACTTTTTCCTCACAAAGTAAGCATGAATGATTTATTCTGTACATAGGGAGAAATATCTACTTCACCCACTCAAATAAGAAATTATGATGTAACCCAGATAATTTAATCATTAATATTTACACAGTGAATCACCTCTTAATGTCAATAATCCTGTTACGCTCCGGTGCAACAGTACGCTATACATAAAGGTTAAATGATTCATACGTAATGTTTTGAACACATCGTTATCGTTCACAACTTTGTTCTCTCATTTCTCAGGTGTATACTTGTGCTCGTGATGTGGCCGAAGAGCTCGTTCCACTCTAAGCCTATATTTACCGTCAACGGCATGATCTAACCCGGGCTCACTCTCGTGATCGCTTGGCAGCCTGTCTTTTCGATGCCGCAGACCTTTTACCATCGAGGAAAAAGAAGATACAAATTCTATACTTGGTAGAATAGCAAAATTGTTTTCTTCTGTTTCTTTCATCTTTCATTTTCTTCACTTCGATAGATACAATATTTTATGGTTTTTAGTCATCTCTCTCTGTCGTGTGAATTTCTTTGTTCATAGTCACTTCACGTTTTGGATATTTATTTACTTGTCAAGTTATTGAATTAGAAGGGGTGGAGGAATTAAATTTGCTCTAAATTTTGAGACCTTACAATTTTGTTTTGTCAGTAATTGAATTTTCACTGAAGTTTACATGTTTACTGGAAAAAATGTGGGATTTTTAAAAATTAAACCAGTCATTTTTTCCAGGAACACTAAATTTTTTAAGTTCTGACGAAGAATTGAGGGTGAATTCTCATTACTCTTTGTTTCACAAGAAATCGTAAAGTTGTAGAATTTTCGAGTGAATCCAACTGGACCAAACGTGACCTGGGTATGTTTTTTTTCGAAGGTAGCCCGACTCCTAAAAAAAGTACCGGGCCGCAGCCAATGAGACTCGAACGTGGGTGGTTAACTACATTTCGCTCTCTCTCCCTTTCTTATATATGGCATCGCGTGGGTGTTGGCTGCACTTCAACTCCCTGCAGAATCCATATGTATTCAAAATGGTGGACGTGTGAGGTATGATAATTCCTCCTTATATAAATTTTTTCAACTTTCAAATATTATTTCCCAGTATCACTATCATCACTATCATTTGAAATATTTTCAGAAGTTTTAAGACTATGTTTCACGTTATAGAAAATAGAAAATATTTCTCATCATAAATATTTATTACACTTAGTCATGCATGCAAGCAAGATATATAGGCAGATATATATGATATGAGGAAAATTCCATTTCTTACTATATTTATTTATTTCAATATATTTTTCTAAACCGATGACATAGTATTTTTCATTATTTTTGATATAATACATACACAAAATATACAGGTATACATAATTTTTTTTTGCTGGAAGATTGGAGTCTCAATTTTAGGAAGGGCGAGCTGTGCTAATTCACAAGATGTTAAAACTATTTAATCAAGAAAAATCCAAATCTACATGTCTGTTCGCAACTTAATATCAAACAACAGATAAGTAAATCAGAGCAGCGAGATAGCACGACAAAAAAAATACGTGTCCGAGGGGGGGTTCTGAAAGGAGAAAAATACACAAAGTAATTACGATTAACATCGGTGAATGGAAAAACCCGGGTTTTATATCGCGTCAAATCTTTCATTATTACGATATATATATTTTTTCTCTCCAACGAGGAAAACAAGCCTAAGGTCCTTGGCCGCAATCGTTGGTACGTGATCAAAGCTCATGTTCAGCTCAACAGCGAGATAATTCGAGGAGCAATTATAAACTACGATTATCCCGATAGTAACCCCTCGCGACCACCCCAGTAGCGAAATATATCAGGCTCGTCTCCTGATACACGTGAGTATAGGCAGTATCGCTAGTTGTCTCAGACGGTCTCTATTGGTACGAAAACGGGTTTCCAGAGGGCAAGTATTTTTCCTGAATTTTTGATTGCATCTCGCGCGTAGCCACAGTAGCCCGCACTCCTCCGCTCGCCTGCAGATGATATATATTTGCCGCGTTGAGAGAGTTTTGCGCCATTGCCGCGAGCCTCTGCCGGACCCCATTCGATCGTGATATAACGTGATCTAGAGTGTTGGAGTCTTGGGTGTGACAGGAGGGACTGGATCGGTGGCTTTTCCGGGTTCTTGTCGCCTTTCCATATTTCCAGCATCTTTTATGATATTATTATGTCCATTGGAGATCATTCTACAGCCAATATTTTTGCTCTTCAGATTGTTCAATCGAATTGGCGGAGAAAAAATAAAAAAATTTATCCAATGAACTCCATTGAAATGAAATTTTTCTTCTCATAAATTAATAATTAAATTCGCTCAAAATGAAGGATTTTTTTCTAACCGTGGGCGAAGAATCCATTTTCTTCACTTCGAAAACTGGAGTAAATTCGGATTTTTGAGGATTAATTTCCTGGAAAAACAGATCATCTATCTCGCCTGGATTCTCCCCACATATTATTATTTCCCAATGTCTCCCGGTTCCGTAGATATGTGTAACATTTACCCGCATGGCACGACATTTGACGTGCCAGTCGTGACTGACGGTAATATCGTTGAAACGCCCCGTAAGGTTGGTAACACCTCGGAGGTTCCCAGGCAAGGTCCCCGGGCGCGTCGAGGCTTCCTTGGAAACAATTATCCGCGAGGATATAATAACAAAGTATACACTCTGGCAATAGTCATATACAATTGTGAGCGTACAAATCATCGTATGTTTTCATCTACTCTCGCGTGTGTGTGTATGTATGTGCGCGCTCTTATCCATCTCTCTGGGCTCTCCAATGCAGCTACGAAGACGTATAGCCTCGTAAATCTATCGCCTTCTTTGGCCTCAATGCCATAATCTTCCTTTTTGATTTAAGAAAAACGCCTCAAAAATATTTTTTCCTTCAACTTTCCTTGCGAGACCAGGAGAAATGGAGAAATTACAAAATGTCAACCACTCTAATTTCATTGATTCCGCCGAATTTATGTATTTATTAATGAATTAATTCCCCATGTAATTTACCGTCAGATTAAGCAATTATTTGAAGGAATAAAGCATCAATTGATGATTCGCCGCCCCACTTTTCATTGCGGATTCTAAAATCTATTCAAACAATTGAAGGGAAAAAACGGAAAAAGTCCATATAGATAACTCCCACCAGATAATTAAATTCAGAAACTAATGTTCATCAAAAATCCTGCATAATTTGCTAAGTTATAATTCGAAATTGTTCAATACATGTACGGAGAGGCATATTCGATAACAATGACGTATCTGTTCCGTAGTTGCAGAATCAAATGTGATGAGCGAGACTTTTCGAGAAGGCTCCGTAATTTTGATCTGAATCTTCTGATAGATTATATCATAATTGCCACTTTCCATGAGTTCCGCCATTGTTATTAATTATTTTTGGTAGTCGGACCTCGCTTCCGTTGGGTCAATCAGAGATCAGAATTCAATAGCATGAAGCACTTCCAAAATAAAATGACAGTGGCAATTTTTCTCTAGCCGTTGATAATTTACCTGCACCTTTTGATAACACATCTATAGTTTTTCAATTGCTTTCCTAACCAAATAACTGACAATGATTATTTCATAGAGTGAAAGAAAAGTGGCGAATCGAGCCAAAATCACCAGATCAGCTTACCAAAAATAATCCGTCAAACATTTCCCTCATGTTTTCTTGCGTATTATCGATAGATTCGCTGGTATGCAAAAAAAACAATCGGAAAATATTCGAGAATTTTGAAGGTCTGGTGGTATTACTACTTAAAATTGTTCTCCGTGTACCTCTCCCCTCAAATACCTACTTTGTTGTGCCCTCAAATTATTAGAGGCACCAAAATCCTCACCGGATCCATACACCACAGTGTGCCCCCTCCCGAGACCGCGAGTACCCCAGTAATAACCCAATAAATCAGAGTACCCCTGTTGCAGTGCAATTACTGTTCGGCGATGCTGAACTGCGCGAAACCCCGAAGAGTAACCCGGCCCTTCTCGTAAATATTGCCCATGGTGTGCCGAGAGCTTGTGGTGTGCTCCGTCCTCCATCTTCCTCCCTTTTTATTTTTCCCTCTTGCTCGGCTCACCGAACCCTCCTCTCACGAGTCGCCCTCCCCCTCCTCCTCACCTATTCTTCGTTCTCTGAAGCCATCCGAGGGGAGAAAAAAGAAACCGATGCAAAAGGTTTAAAAAAAATGAAAAATATATTTTTTGCCTTGCGCCCAGTTTCCAGGGTTGCCCCGGCATATATCCTCCCCCCGCCCGCAATGTTCCGCCTTCTTCTTCGTCCTCGTCCTCAGCGAGTCTCTCCTCTTGTACATTTTATTTACGAAGAAATAACACTATGGGAACCAGCCTCACTTGCTCCGGCTTGGCTCTCTTTTGGGGATTTAATTGCCAAGTGAACGATCTGTTAATTCGAGAGTGTCAGCCTGAGAAACACTCGCTAACGAATAATTCAAAATTTCTTGTTCTTCGTTTGCCTCGCTTCTAAGGTTTAATACACTGTACTTAGAAGGGGATTAAATACGTAATGGGACCAGTCATAAAGAACTTAATTGTTTTTTGTGCTCAAGTGTTACTATTGTCATGATTTATTTCGTCTGTTTCGAGATTGTAGCATTTTGCAGTGACAGAGAATTTTTGGGATCATAAATATTCATTGGAATGAAGTAAACGAAAATATTTTTATATTCACGGTTGGACGACTCTTTTCCTAAGGGACTTCCACAGTAGGATATTCCCATCGTCTGATAACACTGATCTGCGTAAATTATGAGTGCAGAAATATCCCTTGCAGTGAAGGATTGAAAACTTCCATAGTTTCTCACTCCATAATCGCAAAATTAACACAAGTTCCAAAATTATAATATGGTACAACTTTTCAAACAGTGAAATAATTAATAAATCCATTAATTTCGAATAAACTTAATTAACTCAAATAAGCCATTTCTCCGAGTGTCCGTGTTCCCGAAAACTTTGACCTCAAGTGATCGTTAGTCTTTCAAACTCCGAAATTGAAACAATCCCTCAACATTTTGATCATTCCACTCAAATAAATATTGTAATTATCCTCGACCCCTCAATTTCCCTCGAATACAATAATTTCCAAGGAGCTTCATTACTTGCCACTCTCCCAAATTACCCCCCCCCCCCCCCCCCCCCATCCCCCATCGCCGAAAAACTTCATCCATCGAAGTTCCCAACCTCTCCACAACATTCGATAGGTCATTCGAGTGGTTACGTAAATTAATAAAGACCGAGTGCACACGCGCGTCGAAATGCCGCGAATGGTCTTCGTCCATTTGGGAGGGGGTGAGGGAGGGAGGCTGAGGGTGCGAGTGGAAAAAGTTCCGAGTCGACACGAGATTATAACGTATAGATGGCATTGATGTATGAACCGAGCGCGTTTTGATCGCGGCGAGAAGCCCCGGGGGTTCCCCGTACTATGTAATTGACGCTTCAAGTCCTCCGCACCCCCCGGAATTTTTGTATTCACTGCAAAAGGGTTCTCACTCGCTCCCACCAGTGGACGATATCGGCCGTGAATCCTCTTTCTTCATCTCACATCCATCTCGATCGAGTAACTCTCCATTTTGATTTTACCGCGGACCAAGGGTACTCGCGTGCATGAGGGATAGGGGGGAAGAGTAGGCTCAAAGTGTCCGTTTTCATATCGATTTTCTCATCTTCGACAAAGAGTCAGAGATAGAGAGTCGTCGAAAGGCCTGGTTAACCCCGCGAAAGCCGATATTATTATCGGGGAACACTTTGGATTCTATTACGTGAATCAGGAAGCCATTATTCATGATATGGTTGTTTGGAGGCAATGAGCGGTTTACTTCGGATTCAACACTTGCAGGAGGGATTTGATATTTTTTTCAACGAGGGCACCCGAGTGAGCCTGTATGGAATGCCAAGCGTCGCCGGATTTTTTTTGCGAACCCTTGGAGATACTGAGTTTCAGGCAAAGGCGGAATAGTCATCTTCCGACCTCTGTTGTGGTGGGGATTTTTACTTGTGTCGCTGCAGCATTCCGTAGAGGATAACTTGCCAACCACACGAGTCAAAAAAGTTCATCATCTCAGGCCCAAATTTTGTTTATAGTGATTTTCAAATTTCGTATGAGTTTGGGAAGTATGTGATACTATTTCCCAGACCAATAATCGTGAGAAGCAGTACAGAAAAACAAATTTCTAATATGTAGAATTCTTTTTCTTGAGAGATGCCATATTTTTTAACCGCTGATTTCTAATACTCTGGTACCCAATAATGAAATGACAGAAACTGATAAAATGTGCATAAAAAAAATTGACAATCTTTGAATATTTATTGTTTTTACTTTTTTTGTGCAGGCTTAAGGTCCCGAGTGGAAATTACCTCAGGCCGACCTGAACTCGGATCAGTATTTGATCCGATAGTAGTCAGGTTTACCTCATCAGGTGATTCCTGATGAGAAACTGATCAAGGTTTGATCC
>JAPYZM010001920.1:0-16932 GCA_030522845.1 Psyttalia concolor
TCGAGTCAAAGTTTTATCAAATAAAAGTGTTAATGTGCTCTCCTAAGCACTGGTGTTTGGATTATTTCAACATTAAACCCTTCCATCTGGATACCCTGGTATTGAACGAGTCAACATCGATGGAGTCCTCATCAGTGGTTTAGCGGCTAACGGATCCTCGTTTTAACTTTGGCGCTTAAATTTCTTTGGTGGCGCCATTGTCCTCCTAGTTCCATTGATAGGACATAACACAGGCCGGAAATATACTATTGTAACCTTGCCCCCCGCTCCTAACAGCAAAGGAAAAAAATATATTGACTACAGTATACGTATATATATTGCGAAACGCACAAGGCGGACTTTTCAAAGCCATCTTCCATTCAAACGCAAACATCTGGGGAGAAAAATAGAATGTCAAATATATTGACAGGTATGTAGGAATTCATGTCTTAAATGTGAATTATTATTAATTTTATGATTTCGGAGCACGCCGATTTTCACGGATTCATCATTTTATACGTGGTCTTGTGTATGCCAAAAGGTGAAGGCACCCAGCGAACCATCGGTTGACTGAAACACCACCTAACGGGAAAAAAAAAAGTTTTTATGTCGACATAAAACGCACAAAATCCGTCTACAGGGTAACCTCAATTAAAACTTTTGCAATTGTTTTCCAGTCGAAATAATTATTTGTTACTGTGAACAAGTGACCTTTATCATAGTCGAAAAATGTTAGACTTTATGAAGAAGCATGATAAAGTCCTGGTATTACTAAATAACAATACGAGCCTAACTGACTTTTCCCTGTCTCACCGAGAGATCAACAATAAGCAAGTTAAGGTGATCCAATCAGCTGATTTGAAGACAAGTAAATATTGATAGAAAGTTTTTAATTTTGATCCATAAGCCTCACCATTCTCGTTTAATCAACTTGCATTGGTTCGTCCTGTTCAATCTACAGTTACGAACGAGCTAGTATTCGATTGGATCCTTACGTTTGATGCTCCCGAGCAGAAAGATCTCATTGATCTCCTGAAAATAGTCAGATCGGGCGGATCTATTGTTCTGCACAAATTGATTAATAATTCCAACGTTGATGAGGTGGAAAGACTATTCTCCAATGATATTACGGCCCTGCGAGTCAGCGGGCTCAGATTCAAAGAGTGCAGAGTCCATCCTCTGACGTCGGCATGGAGGCTTAAAGGTCTTCTAGCGAATGAGTATCCGAGTGACGTGAGCGTTTGTCAAATTATTGGAGAAAAACCTTCGTATGAGGTATTTCATAATTGATATTAATATTCGTTGATGTTTTTTATATTGGAAAACATTGGAAGTTGAAAGAAATCTTGCTTCATTTATTTAAATAAATTGATATGTGCTTTTTTGGAGAATGTGGAGAAAATACAATTATGGTCATTAAAACATATTTACGAAACATTATGGAAATAAAGAATGTTTAATTCACAAAATTCATTGAACTAGACTTTAGAATATTCCTATGCAAATATTCTTCAGAAGGATTATTCAGAAGGTATTCTTGTATGAATAGGTATTTCCGAACTTTTTAATACATAGAAAACGATATTTTCATAACAGAAATTTAGGTAAAAACATTTTTAGGAAAATATTTCCAAATTTGATAAAAACTGTTTCCAAAAATAAGAATATTTATGTATAGAATGGAGAAAATCTGTATTTAGGGAAGATTTATTAGTTTCTAGAAATCATGAAAAAAAGAAATTGATCCGTAGATTCTTCGCTTCTGTAGATTTCACAAAATTTGAATGAGCTGGTCTTTTTAATCTCATTACATTTGATTTCTAGGGTAATCGCTTAGATAACTCCTCCAATATTCCATCTTTAATATTAATTGAAATTATGGGTTTCTAATTCTTATGCGTTTAGATTGGATCCTCAGTGGCACTCTCTTTTGCAAAAAAATCTTATAATATTTGGAAGATAAATAATGCTGTTGAAGATGATCTGATTGATGAAGACGATTTACTCGATGAAGAGGACTTCAAGAAACCTGCGGAATCAACTCTCAGAGGTGATTTGCATCCTCTTACAATAACTTTAAGTGCAATTATCAATTTTCATTTTCTATAAATTTTTGTTTGATACCATCTAATTACTTATCCTCATTGATTTTGACCTTATTTATTATCATTCATTTATTTATTGTCAATTATTTTTGGCCCCATTTTTGACAGTTTGCGGAACAACTGGAAAACGTAAAGCCTGCAAAGACTGTTCCTGTGGTTTAGCTGACGAATTGAATGGAGAAGCTGCAAAAGAAAAAACTGACAAATCGTCTTGTGGAAATGTAAGGAGATTGGGTACACTTTTTTTTCTTCCTCTATGGGCATTGGTGGGTTCAATCATTCGCTAAGGGATAAACGAACGCCTTCTCAAACGACGCCGATTTGGGCCAAATAAATCGTTGCAAAAATAATGGTTTTATTCGATTATGGAAGTTTTAGAAACAAGTCGCTACTGTGCTTTGAAAAACAGTGGAATATTTAGCTCAGAAGGTGGTTCATGCACATGGCATTTGTGAAATCAAAATATCTCGAAACAACATTTCAGAAATTTACCTCTAAACATATTATTTTTACATTTTATGTTTTATCTTTATTTTTATTTTACATTTAAGAGTTTATTCCTTGTTTGCGATTATTCAACCCGAACAACAAACTATCCTCTGTTCCGCTTAAAACGAACGTTGTTTCAAGAGAAGAATGCATATGAAAATATCGAGTAAAGAAATGCTAAAAGGAATATTTCTTCCTTTCACAAAGAATGCAAATGTTTTGGAACTCCTAAATCGATTTTTAAGATAAAAACTGGGGTACAAAGTAAAATACCTTTTTGTATAATTTCAATAAACAACGACGTTCTTTTTAACACGAGTGAGACTTTCTCTTAGTGTGCAATAACAATTCCTTATTAATGGTAGCTCATGTTCTCTCCCCGTATTTATTCATAATTTTGGAAATATCCATGATTCTATTGATTTTTTTTATTATTAGTGCTATCTAGGAGATGCATTCCGCTGTGCAAGCTGTCCTTACCTCGGAAGGCCAGCCTTTAAACCAGGAGAAAAGGTGATTCTACCGTCGTCACAATTGGCTGCTGATAAATAATGCAATGGTCCAAAGCTCAGAGTTACATTCGTCTGACTTATTCGAAGATGAATATAGTCTTGGGCGCAAAACCATTCGTGTGAAATTACAGAAAAGGGTAATTTATCGGTTTATAATAAATTATTTGTGAAACATTCAATGAATTTTCTATATCAATTTATTCTATGTACAGTAATTATTTATATTCCTGTCCAGAAATAACGATTATTATTCTTTAATGTACACCTCAAGTACTTGAATAAATCTGACTCATTAATGCGACAAAAATAGTTTTGACGCAGCTGAAATTTTACTCTACAGAACCCCAGGAACAATGAGGATGATAATTACAGTAAGAGAACAAAATAATAGTTTGAAGATTGATGAATCATTGAGGAATGCAAACCAGTTATCTTCTATACTGAATAATCATCATGAAATAAATTTAATATGAAAATCTCTACTAGAATAACGTAAGCATCTGATAAATCTCGAATCACTTTCCACTAGTGTAATCGAAGGTAGAAACCATTTTCAGACACAAGACAATTCATATTCGAACAATTAGAACAAAGGGAATCATTCATTTATTCGTAATCAATTTATAATGAAAGATTCATTTAATATTTCATATTAATTTATTCTTTTTACAGTAATTATGTATGTTGCTGGTCATAAATGATGATTACTCGTTAATGTCCACCTCAAGTACTTGAATAACTTTTAATATAATTAATATAATAAATAAAAAATAATGGTTCGAAAATAGATTAATAATTTGGGAATACACCCCTTCCTCCATAAATCCACTATCACATCGCTGGTGATCAGTGCCTGGGAAACGGGTATTTTCCAAAGCTCCTATGAATATTTATCACGAAATAAATTCAATATCAAAATCTTAAACCTGCTCAAAACTGCTGAAGGATATTTCTTCACAATATACATCCATTGACATTCAATGGAAAAATGATTGTTCAAGTGAAAGGACTAAGTAACCGATGGCTTTAAGAATTTGTTTCCGCACTAAAAGCGTGGAATTTCCTATTTCTTAGATAAACCCCAGTAAGGCATTTGCTGGTGTTTATGTCATTATCGAATTACTTGATGAGCAATGAATACATAAACTAAAATTTTCGATAAAATTCTACTTTCACCCAAAAAAATACTAAAAGTAAACTGGTAAGCCTTAAATAGGTCATTTTAATTGTCTTCCTGATGCGTTCATATATTGTCTATTTGAAACTAATTTTTTTAATAAAAAATTTATTTTTCGTTACAACTTCGTGTTACAATTCTTGAACAAATTATATAATTTGAGAAGAACCTGAAAACAGTTACATTTTTTGATTCTCCCTGTAAAAATGGTAATTATAACGAAATTGGTCGCCAGACTATTCCCCTTACCATATTATGTAGTCATTTGTACAGTAGTATATACATCTGTATACTATACAAATTTTATATTCTAAGGGAAAACTGAAAACAGTTACGCTTTTCCATTAAGGGGATCTACTCCCCACAGGTGAAATCGAATTTTTTATTAAAAAAGAATCTTGTGATCACAAAAACGTAATTTATTACGTTTACATTGACGTTTACGATTATATTGACGTTGAAACCGCTCAGGTCACAGTTTTGCCAATCAGGCATTCGGTAATTTAAAAATTGATATTTTTTATAAGGTTACGTTGGTTATATTTCCCCAAATGCGATTTCAAAAATTCGTTTTGGTTCGGTTTTGATAGCTTCTAATAGATAAAAAAAATTATGTGAAAATTGAAAATTTCTAAAAATTGTTACATAACTTTTACATATTTGTAAATAAATAGTATATTTCAGCACGTGTGGGGCAATTTCGCTTTCAACGTGTGGGGTTTACAGCATGACCGGTTCCAGGCATCGTGGCATAAAATTATGTTCAGGACTTGTTGGGAAATTTCGTCCTCAACGTGTGTGATTACATCACTCGTCTACGGCTCATGCTGTAAACTCCACACGCGTTGAAAACGAAATTACCCCACACGTGCTGAAATATACTAATTTCGAGGATACATAGCCAAAGTCATGCTTATAAAAACTATCAATTTTTTTATTATACTGAAGTCAGCAAAACTTTTAACATGAAATGCTACCCTCACCACCTCCATTTTGCGTATGATCACGTAATCCCCACCCCTTCGTTTGATGTTTAAAGTAATGGTGACTGAATCATACAGATTATCATTACCTGGTATGGTTCAGTCAGCATAACTAACATAACATTTCATGTTATATTGCTTCTTACATGAGAAGGAACGTCAGTCCGTTTCCCCACTATAACTAAACTCCGCTTTCGTATGTGCTCCCCACCCCTCGAAACCATGTTCTTTCGTTTGCGAGACGGACTTTAAAACTTATGCTGACTTCAGTATAGGTTAAACTGAGCGGTTTCAACGTCAATGTAATTAATTATGTGTTTGTAGTCACAAGATTTTTTTGTTAAATAAAAAAACTGATTTCAACAGTCAAGAGATGCATGCTCAAGATAAAAAAAATTATAAAAATCCATTGAATAGATCCTACGCATTTAATTTCCAAACTAACCGCTCAATTTTAGGCCTCGAGAAGAGAATTTAATTTCTTCCTTAATTTCTAATATTCCATAAAAGGAAGTTGAAATCACCTAATGAGCGAAAAACGACCAGAGCCGACTCTGCGAATTGATAGATAAAAGAAAGACAATCAATAACGAAAGTAAATTTTACAAATTTTTTTTTTTTTTTTTGGGTGAATTACAATTTAATTAATTAATTAAGGAAATTAGGTAAATGAACCATTCTCATTATTTCTCTAGAAAATTTGGATGAAAGGTGATTATTCATAATGATAATCAGAGATTCAAGTTTTCTTCCCATTCTCCTTACGATTTTATAATTACTTTTTTATAGCATTGGGTACTATTTTTTAATCTTTGAATGATTTGTATAGATGCTGATTTGCATTTATGTAGATTAATAGCTTGGGTTCAGCCTTACTTATCAGCGTATACCATTTCTACACGTGGAATGGCTAGTACTCGTTAACCGCTGACTTTTAATTTCATGAGAATGACACGAGTACTCCATCAGTGTTTTCAGCTACTGCTGACGTTAACAATGTACAGAGTTTAAAGACATTAAATAGTACAATCAGGCAGTATTTGGTGTCAGTTTTTCTGCATTGAGGAAGATATTTATTTCTATTCAAAACACTTTTTCAATGCTAATTCAAAAGATGATTTTAGAGTTCTATAATTTCAATTATAAAATAAATACACAAAATTATGATTGATATAAATTATGAATACAAGTAGACGAAACAAATTCAATTTTGGTGTATTAAAAATATTTTTATTGCAAATAAAGTTTTTTAAATTTTGATCTGTTAATGACAGGAACCGATTTCTGTTACTTTTGCCGCCTGATTGATTTCAATTCGAAAATTTTATAGTCGAATAAAGATTTAGATTACTATAATTTCAATGGTCAAATTTCACCGCGGAAATAAAGTAAAATAAATTTTTCAATTTCACACCTTCGAAAAGAAAGAAGAATCATTCAATTTTCAGATTGAAAATAATTGCGGTCTGTTTAATCAACAACACAAAATTGTAAAATTTTTGTAAAAAAAATTTGCCTCTACAAAATCTGACAGAATTTTCTTTTACCTTCAGACATTTTATCGAACTCCATTTTAAATTGACTTCACAAAATAAATTTTCTCCCTCAATCTATATCTCTTTGTCATTTTCATCATTCGTGTTCTGAAATCCTATCATGGCATTGGCTAAAAAGCTTTGGGAACATCGTTTCACTGGAATGACGGGAGTGCCAGAACCCTCTTCGTCACTGGGAGAAAAATCATATATTTTGGTAATATTATAGGAAAGTGCTTTTGTGACCCAAATCGCTTTCTCTGATTCGTGTTGACATGTAGTATACCGCGAGTATAGAACCCCATTTTTCATTACAATGCGCGACAAGTAGGGTGGAAAATGTAACATTATAAAAAATTCTATTGCGTGCATAAAGAACACCACTATTTACACGCATGCCTAGCACAATCTATTTTTACGATACATGCCACAATTGACTGTTCGGAATGGTTGGTAAAGTGGTTGATTTGTGCGTGAAGTTCAAGGTCGTGCGTAAAGTGAATTACCGTATGCGCATTCATAATGCTTCAATTTGCGCACTCGGGACGATCAATTTAGGGTGCGTAAAACGACCATTTTACACATATTAGTAAAGAATGTTCAGTTTTTAGGCCGGTATCACAAAAATTTTATTTTGAACATACGTCTTTACTAGTGCGAAACAATTCGTAACTTGAAAATTAAAATTATGTATTGGTTCCGAGGACACAAATCATTTATTTATAGCCAAAATATAATTTCTCACAGCAAGGCTAGCAAACCTAATTGTAAACAATGACTGCCTATCGGGAAGTTAATAATAAAAAATCATATGAAGGTAATTTGTTCTACGTTGTTTAGTCTTAAATCCAAAATATTTCACTGCTAAAATGTTTGAACGGGCTTTCAAAAATCGTTGTCTATGCATCAATTGTTTCTCATTTTCTCGAACAAGTAAATAAGAATTAAAAATCTGAGAGTTCAGTTTGTTGACTATTAACTGACTAAACTAAGGAAATATGCATTGAAAAACGAATTTTTTGCACTGATCTAATTTCAGATGTGTTTGCAAATGAAATAATGAGTTACTGTTGAAATCTAGGACTATCTACTCCTTTCGATCACATAGAATCCACTACCAGACGCAATACCTTGTTGAATCTTAGTCGCCGTGGCCGTTTAAATTAATCAGTGATAAATGAACACCTGAATAATTGTTAATGATAATTAAATATAACTTATCTCCACTTGCTTTACTCTTTGGTAACTAAAACCCAGTACTAGAGTCCTCTCCATTTCGTAAGTTTCAACTCTCTGGACGTACATAAGGCGATTTAAAACTGAATCATTGTTCGTTGGCAATCCCTCGTATTTTTTTTAAAATATTGCCGTTTATCGAAACAAGAATCTTGAAAATTCATAAACAAAGCTATCGAAGTTTGCGAGGATTCCTTTGGCGACGTCTACTCGTCATTGTCAAACTTAACAATAATACTACATGTTTTTTTCAAGATTTACCCGCGTAATTTGTAGATAAGTAAGAGTTTGGACAGTCTCATTGCAGAGAAATCGTCCGCATGACGGTGATTTGGTAGGAATTTTCTTGAAATTCGGTGCTAGCACGAGTTGTTTCCATCGATGTTCATGAGGAGTGAATTTTTCTCTTCTTTTTTGCTGAGTCTGAGCTCGGGACTTCGAAGATTGGGCTCGAAGCATGGCTGTAATATTTTTAATTATATTGTTAGTTAATTTTTGAGGTGAAACTTCTTTTGGCTCAGTAGAGTAATCCGACAACACGGCCCGCCCTATGGCACAACTTTGTGAAACGATTCCAAGGGAATAGGTTCGGTCGGCAACCGCGTCGCAGGGGACGTGGTGGGGAGACTGACTAGCTGCTCCACTTCTCAAACGGCAGTATGATATTAGTCGCAATAAATTAATGATTAAAAAAATAAAACTATGCAATCGATAGTAAATCGTACGCAGGTGATAAAAGGTAAAAATAAATAAAAGGTAAAAAAGTTTAATTTGTTTAAGAGTTGATCGTTTTTTTTATACAAAATTCAGAACTATTGGCCCATGTGATTAGCCGCATTCTTTTTTCTGATCACCTTTTTGCGAAGTGAAGTTCCCTACCGTATGCGCACACAATATTTTGATCATCGCATTTTGTGCACAACTATCCTGTTCATGTATTATCGAGTTTTGTACACGAAATAACCTAGTATAGGATTTTTGTGAATGTTTTCGACGCAAGTGTGCACAACAAATATTCGTTCATTATGTGTTAAAAGAAAATGTATACAACTTTTCCTTTTTAATTAATTTCGGTGAACAAGATTCGCAAGAAACCATTCATGATTTTTGAAAGGGTAAATTTTTTTCCCTCATTTTATCTTATGTACACAACAAAATAAGATTGTGTACTACTTGAAATTATGATATCTGGTATACATTGAAAAATATAATGTGTACGCGTTTTCAGATTTTATGATGTGTCCACATCCATAAAAGTGTACAGTTCTTCCGCCCATGAATCATATCCTGTCAAAAAACCAAACTGGCAAATAGCAGGATGCGGGTAAGAGCTCGAGAGAGAAACGGCGCATACGCAACAATGGAAAGGATAATTTTTCTACTGGTTTTGTTGAGCTAATCATGAAATTCATAGAAAAAAATTATTAATTTATTATTATTTTTTAATCAATAACGAGTAACATGCTTGCAACAAATGTATGATTAAAAATAACCAAAAATACCAAAAAAATACGATAAAAATATTCTACTCTATTGAATAGTGACAACGATAATCGTTCTTGAAATCAATAATTAGTTAACCAATTTGATTAATTATTAATGTACGTACAGGAGGTTTAACGATAATTATAAAAACTACTAATTAACCATCTTTCAATGAATTTCATGATTCGTTAAAGAAAACCACTAGGAAAATGATCCTTTACATTGCTATGGTTCAGTCAGCATAACTTTTAACATCAAATGAAAGAGTGGGGGTAACGCGATCATACGCAAAATGGAGGTGGTAGGGGTAGCATTTCATGTTACAACTTTTGCTGACTTCAGTATACGCATGCGCCCTTTAGTTCTCGAGCTCTTATCCCCACCCCGCGATTTGGCAGGTTGGTTTTTTGCTGATAGTTTCATTCTCATGACTTACCTAGATACAAATAAATCTAGTATTTACTAACGATTTACCAAACATTGCAATAAAGAAAATCTAAGAGTGATTAGAACAAATAATGCGGCTAACTACATGGAGCAATAGCTTTTACTTTTTTATAAAAAAACAATCAACTCTTAACCAATTTCACCTCTTTTACTATCAAATGCGCATGATTTACTATGCTTTGCATAAATTTACTTTTTGAATTATTGATTAATTGCGGCTAATATCATATCGCTCGCGGCTCGTCATAAACGAGTGAAACGCTGAGAAGTAACGCCGCCTCGCGAAAACATGACATTACGGGTTGAGTGGAGACAGTCTAATTGTCTTAGTTATTTATGTAAAATTTGGAGAAAAAAATGTACTGGCTCCCAATACCAAATGTTACTTGGGGGCAGTCAATTGTGGAAAGTTCGAAAAAGACTGGTCACAAGTCATTTGAGCACCTTGTCAAAAGTACCGAGTGACGTTGTGCAAGTACCGTACTTATTTTACGCAAGTACGGTGGTAACTTTCCGCAAGTACCATGACAACTTTTTGTAAGTACAGGAATTATTTTCTACAAGTACTGAATTTGATTAGAGATTCCATTATTATGAAAAATCCTTTCATTAAAGTATCTTCTTCCCCCATTAATAAAACTCAAACTTTGAAAAAAGTTGCATTTAAAGTTGTGTTTAAATTAAAACCATTTACCTCTGTAAGGTACTAATTGCACATGTTTTCTGTGCTTGCCATCAGTATAATTGTTACTTGCGGCAAGTACCAAGCTGGTACTGGCGATAATTGTTTTTTTGTCCTTTTAACACGTAAAATTGGTCCTTGTTTCAAGTAACTAGAGGGAACTCGAGGGAAATACTAGCATCTACTACTCTCAGAACTTCGAACAAGTGTTGAATTTCATTTCCGGTCAGACAATACTTTGGTAGTGGCGAAAGAATATTTCCGGGCTGCCGTTACGGGAGGTTTTCACTCGCGTGGAGTTTGGTAAGCCGAGCCGTAGGCTAGGTGGCCAGCCACGGGAGTCATGAACCCCATAATGACAGCTCAAGAACGATATTTTTCCGTAGTGATTTTCACTTTTTCGAGTTCGGGGAAGAGCCCGTACCAATCCCCGAGCGAGGAAAAATGAAAAACAGTACGGAAATAGTAGATTACATACCTAGACCGGTAAAGTAAGGAATGCCTCAGATCACATGTAATTGTCGGCCGAGGCGACGCCGAGGTCAACAAACATGTGATCTGAGGCTTTCTTATTTACTGGCCAAGGTGTGTATACTAGTTTTCTGCTCGACGGAGCCGAAAAGTGGCAACTTCGTTTAGCGCAGCGGCCCGAAAGTTGACGCTTTCCGGCCGAAGGGCAGAAAAGTATATTTCCGTAGTGACTTTGACTTTACCGAGTTTGGGACAGGGCGAATTTCAATTCCCGGACGAGGAAAAGTCAAGGTCAGTACGGAAAAATATGATCCGGGGGCCGGATCTTTAGGGTACTGCGAAAATCTATTCTGTACTTTCAAAAAAATCCGGAACGGGGCAAATACAAATTGGCAAGGTAAACGCAATGAAAGTTAACGCCTGCCGGTGAAACGCGGAAGTACACTAAAGTGCCCTAAAGATCCGGCCCCGGGATGTCGTTATAGTGTTTTTTTACTCGTGTGGTCGGCTAATATTTGTACCGATTACGTAATTATCTCAATAACAAAGAATTTATAAGAGGTTCCCAACAAATTTTTTATGGATCTGGACATTTTTCCTAAAAAAAAACGTTTTTATTTTTTCATAACATCTTAAAAAATCTGCTTAAAAATGGTTTCTTATTATGAAATCATTTCACTGACAAATGATTGTACGAGAACATGTTAAAGGACCTAAAGCAAAATTCTCTCTAAAAACGTCTCATAACCTTTTTTGGTTAGATTATTACCTAACAGATTAACGGAAGAAAATGACTTGACTTTTTACAACATTTCTCAACCACCCAGCAACCTGAGAAATGAGTAATCGCAAAAGTAAAGGTCGAGGAACTTTGTTCGTTAGGAACTCAATCTTTAACGGAAAAGGATAGATAGATATGCTCACCGTTTCACAGATATTCATGTTACAGCAATTTTCAATCATGATTTCACATTGGTCCCCTGGCAATTGTGGTCTGGATGTGAGTGGAGTTATTCCATTCTTACTGACTACAAACCGCTTCTTTATCTTCGGCCTTCGACGGAATTTGTTGACGAAATAGCTAAGTACGATTACTGATGTCGTAAGTACGCTAGTTATCACCGAGAATATTATTACCAGAATTCTATTCTCTACGCCATATGTATGCATGCCGTATTGTAAATTTTGAGTTGCATTTTTCTCTGGACATCTGTAAAGACAAATCAAGTCGTGTTAATTGGTTGAAACATTCGAATTCTTTTGAATTGTTTATATATGTTGAAAATTAAAGTTTGTAAGAGAAAATTTCATTTCAGGATAACTTTTTTTATATTAATTTTATAAAATTACATTTGATTTTAATTATTTTTTTTTATTAGGTATCTAAATAATTATAAATAATTTGTTGACTTGATTACTACTTCTTCATTATATTGACAAATGAATGAACCAATAAAAATTCATCACTCTCGCAACAATTGACTAATTCATTGCAAGAACACCTACACTTTGAAAAACCTTACTTTTGCCAAGTAAATTGGTTGCAGACGAATACATTCCTGGAATCGTAATGGAAAATTTCACTATAAATTCAGATTTGAAACATATTTCATCTATCGAATTGATTTTTAGTATATTATTAAGAGAGAATTTGGAAATAAAATAGCCTATAAATAAACCTAGAGAAATTTTGAAATTTCAAAATGTTTGCAGATTTTGAGCATGCTCTATTCTCATTTGCATTTGTTTTAATTGCTTGAGATTCTTCCCAGATGCATAATCCTCTTGACAAGTAAAAATATCACATTTTTAAATTGTATTTTTGTTTATTGACTCTTAAAGATTTAGTATCATTTCTCAATTTATCCTCCTTTTCTTAATGCTAGTAAATTTCTCTAAAAACGTAAAGAAACTCTATTGATAAATAGATTTACCGGGAGGGGTTACAAGGATTTACTTGAATGGACCTTTGCGAGTGTATAAATAACAATGGAAGAAAAAAATGTCATAATTATACATGCCAATTGTAACATTAAGTTACAAAAAAAAATCACGGATTAGAAGTAGGTGAAGGGCGTCCTTAACACGTGCACGTCAACAATTAATAATTTTTGTTGTCTACATGGACCGAAAGTGAGCATACTAATTCACTTTCGTCTATTTTAGCAAGAAAATCGTATTCAACCCTCGGGTAGAGAACCAGACAATTATTCCCCTCGCCTTGGGCTCGGGCGGTAATTGTGCACGTGAGGACGACTTGTCTACTTTTCCTCCCTGGGTGAGAAATACACTATTAAAAATTACCTGCAAATGATTCTGTCAAAACCTCCAAAATCCTGAACTTCAGTCTGACAGAGAAGGTCACAGAGGTCCTCCTGTTCAATCCTCTTCTCGCATCTAACTCCAGTGGCCTCTTTACACCGGCAGAAGGGCTCTCCATTGTTAATGTCACACTCTCCTCCATTGAGGCAGAACCCAACGCAGGCATCCACCTCACACCTTCTCCCCCTGAACCTCCGGTCACACTTGCACCTCGGCCTGCCCTGATAATCTACCGTGCAATCTCCTCTGACACAGTAATTATGACAAACCGAAGTCTCACAATGCAGCCCATCGTAGCCGATCTGACACTCACAACTTCTGTTCCCCATTTTCAATTTGCCCTCATTCAAGCAAACCATATCCTCCTTCCTCTTCCCATCACCATCATCCTCAGTGCTTGTTAGAAGGCCCTCGTAGGCCTCTGCATTATTCCTCTGATCCTCCGCTTTTGTCTTCTTGATTTTCTTCACGGCAATACAATCCACTCGTCCCAGATTGTCTCGCGAGATAAGACTAGTAGGATCAGCATCTCGATTAGTGTCGAAAAAGGACTTCCAGTTCTTAGGCTCATCGCCAAGAAGTGGAGTTTTGCTAATCCTCCAAATGGAAGAGTGGACCCAATCAGTCCAGTAGATGAACTCGTCATCGATCGCCAAGTGAACTGGCTGCTGATGTTTTCCATGGACCAGAAGTTCCCTCATGGATCCATCAAGATTACTCCTCTCGATCTTGTAATGAATGCCCTCCTCGTCATCGATCCAGTAGAGCTTGCTCGAGGTATGGTCTACAGCAACTGCCAGGGGCTCATAAAGGTTTGAGTTGATGACTGTTTTTCTTGAGGTGCCAGAGAGATCTGAGGATTCTATTGAAGGGCTGGCGAGATTGCTATTGGCCCAGTAGAGGGTTCTGCTGCAGAGGTCCAGACTTAAACTTCTGGGGCTTTGGTCTGCCAGATCCAGAATTACTTCGGAGGGTGCGAAGAAATTCTGAGTGGATTTGTTGGTTGAGGAATTCACTTGCATTTTTAGTATTGATGAACGCTTGGTGTCTATATAGAAGAGGGCTGAGAAAACTGGGTCGAAGATCATACCGATTATGTGGGTGGAGTTGGTGTTGGGAAGGATTGGGGTCCAGATCTTGCTCTCTTCGCTTAAGATCTTGGAGAAGATCGACGTGTTCTTGTTTCTGGTATCACCCAGATACATCTCATGGGTCTCATCGTTGTAAGCTATTGCTGTTAGGGATACTGCAGAGGGGTTGACCACTCGGCCTATTAACGTACCATTTGAAGAAAGAAAGTTTATCTCGCGACCGATCGTCACCGCCAAATCTGTAAATTTTTTTGAGATTATTGGAGTTTTTGGGAGATTAGGAGAGTGGATGAAAATTTTTTATTAGGATATTCGCAGAAAAATCTTTGCTGCAAGTCTATCATATCTAGACGAAGAAATTACGCCGAAAAACAGGCGTAGCTCAAAATTAAACAATCGACATGAATGAAATGGAAAATTTTGCTTAAATGGAGGTTTATCACCTCAGTAGTAAGGGGTCACGATTGGCGAATTTTTTCCGAGAATTTTCCCCCCTCCCTCCCTCCATTTCCGGTCAACACGTGTGAGGACAATGGCAGCGGTGTCCTTTGATGCAGGTTTGGGCACGTTCCGAAGGGGGGTCCCAAAAAGTGTGGGTGCCAGATGTGGAGAAGGGGGAGGGGGGCAAGGGTCCGTTTTGGGTCGTTGATGTGGTGTCAGAGGTGGGGTGGAAAGGGGTGGCGGATGGGAAAAGGACAGCGGGTGGAAAGTGGGTGGTGGATGGGCAAAAGGATGCTGGGTGGAAAGTGGGTGGTGGATGGGCAAAAGGATGCTGGGTGGAAAGTGGGTGGGTAAAGGGTTGATGGCTGAAAGGGTTAAATAAATACTAAATACACGATCTTTGGAAATACATGAAGTATTTATTTAAAAAATCTTAAAATTTACGATATATTATTTTCTTTTTCGTTTTTTTTCCCCTCTTGAGTGAGTGAGTGAGTGAGTGAGATCACTGAATGGTCTTCGAGGGTTCCGACTTCACCCCGAAGACCGCTCAGCAAGCTAAGCGATACAAACGTTTCCTAATCGTTCTGCAGTAGAGCTCTCTCCAACCAGAGGGTGAGCTCTACTGCAGTCCAGAATCATGCTGCCTAAGTAGACGGAGGGACCCAAGGATGATCGCCTTCTGCATCTGGCCAGCCAGAATAACGGCTTGACGCCTACACGCCGGGATCTTTTCCAACTCAAATATGAAGATGGGTTATGGGTTTTTACAACGGTTCGGAATTAGGAAGGGGAATGCGTTCCACATTTTCAAGGTAGGACATTGGAAATAATGGACGGGAACGATTTTTGGTAGGTGGGAATTCCATCTCAATATTTTCGTTCCACAAATAACTGAAGAAAAAATTCAGATATTTTCAGACCGGGAATCGAACCCGGGACCACCATTTTTACAACGGTTCGGAATTAGGAAGGGGAATGCGTTCCACATTTTCAAGGTAGGACATTGGATGGGATGAAGGGCTGGGAGGGATGAAGGACTGCTTCATCCCTCCCATAGAGCCTATGATAAGGACAATCAACTAAACTTTGAATCCTCGGTTCACTTGACGCAAGTCAAACAGAAGTGGTTGATACTTGAGCCGCTTCCTTTATTATTTTTTTTCTACTCATGAATGAGATCGCTGGATGATCCTCGAGGGTTCCGACATCACCTCGACGACCACCCAGCAAGCTAAGCGATATACTTAAGTCCTAATCGCTCTACAATAGTGCTCCCTCCAACCAGAGGGTGAACTCTACTGCAGTCCAGAATCATGTTGCCTAAGTAGTCGAAGAGAGCCAAGGATGACGGCCTTCTGCATCTGGCCAGCCAATATTAAGGCATTACGCCTGCAGGCTGGGATCACCTCAAGCGTAGATACAAAAGACTGTCTCATCACGCCGAGAGAATCAATGATCAGGACAACCAGCTTGACCCTGAACCCACGGCTCAACAGACGCAGCTCAAACAGGAGAGGCTGGTATTTGAGCCGTTTCTCCTCTTCTTTTCGGGATATATTGCACTCGGCTGGCGCCGAAAACTCAACCACATGAATGACTTTGCTGTCAAAGTCGAAGAGGACGATATCAGGTTTTGTAGCTGTGACGGGCCTGAAACTTACAGCTCTCATTTACGACAGCGGACTCAATATCTCCTGGAGCATAAGGCATAATCGGCGTGCGGTCCATCCCATAAGAGTGCTGCAGATGGTAATACAACACTCTTAAAGCCGTGTTATGCCGGTGGATATAACTGGTGATTGCATCTGTCGATATGTGTTGTGTATTATTATTATTTTTTTTTTTCATGAATGAGATCGCTGGATAATCCCCGAAGGTTCCGATATCACCTCGAAGACCACCCAGCAAGCTAAGCGATACACTTAAGTCCTAATCGCTCTGCAATAGTGCTCCCTCTAACCAGAGGGTGAACTC
>JAPYZM010001921.1:0-15895 GCA_030522845.1 Psyttalia concolor
ACCAAGCGTGGATGAAACTAGGACTACCAGAGTCTGGCAATCCGTGGCTTATCCACGCTTGGCCCGTTCGTGAAGCTTGGGAATTCCTACCTGGGATATTGTGTTTTTATTTCGAGTATTCAAACTGAAAAAAACCCTAATGTGCCGTGTGACTGGGGATTATGTCTGGCACGTTGTGGGCGTAATAACGTTCATACGGCGTTATCGACTTTCCGGCGACAATGAAAGCTTCTTTTTATTGATTTCGCAATTTTATTTGTGAGTTTATCGATTTCTGCAGTTTATTCCATTTCTCTCATTTTAAGTAATAAGTGGGTAAAATTTGTAATTGAATAGGCTTCGAGTAATTGCCGTCGTACGGGCTTTTCGAATCAGTTGACATGGGACAATGAATAGAATTTGGAATAGTTGACAACGTTTCCATTTCATTCATACTGCGGACTTCTAGTTGATGATAGAAGCTTCGTGGAAACTTCGCTGTAGTGGTACTATTTTACAATTTGGTTTTCGGATTTTTCCATTGGGGAAGTTTATTCCAAGTTTGTTGAGTGCAGCCCAGGGAAAATCGATGAGTCCACCTATTTTGGATAATGCATCCATTCCGTTCGTGTCATCGACCTCCAACTGATACCACAGACTTCGCGGAAACTTCACTGCAGTGGCTTTATTCCATTTTTTGGTTAACAGTTTTTGTTTTTCATTTGAAAAATGGTTTTGGATTCTACTTTTTCAAGACTTTGAGAAACAGTTTTTCAATTATTAACTTCCCTATAAGAAGTTATTGTTCTCACCCCGAAAATGAAAATCGTTAATTTCATCAACTGTCGACGTTTTATGACCAGGAGATTTTCCCCCGATAATTTTTGGAAATATGTCTGTGTGTGTGTGTTTTTTTCGACAGGCATTGACGTATTCTATATCTGATTAGGTTGGGAGCCTACTCCCCCAACGTCTCTTGAGTTTTTTCAAAAATAGGGGTAACATTTAAGTTCCTTTCGCTCACGCTCCCGTGCGCATGCTTGATGCGATCGAAGCCAATGCTGTCGTGATCGATAGATCTCCACGAGCTCAACACCTGATCACCATGGAAGTAAATTCCCCCTTCCCCGTTTGGATTTTTTGTTGCTGTCGGAAAGTTAGATATATTGCCTGCGAAGGGCTCAACAAAAGAAATATGAAATACAACATTTCTGTCAGATATGAGTGGAAAACATGCATTGAGGAATCCTTATCCAGTTTCTGAATTGTCGGTAATACCAAATGTAACTCAATTCCATAGATACAGTGTTATTAACCTTTTGGTTGTAATGGAAGCTTCTCTGCATTGGTTGCATAATTTTGATGGCGAGTCTGTTCACTTGTCAAGTTTATTTAATATTGTTTGAGTGACGGGTGGATAAAAATCTGGAATTCACCGGGACTCCAGTAATTGAAGTTATGTGAAGGTTTGGCATCAGCTCATGAATAGTGAATAATGTTTCCATCCCTTGAAATCTCATTCGTTCCTTTTCTTCTGCTATATTAAGCTCGCATTAATGATTACTCCGAGGGTTATTATGATTAACGTTAATAAGAATTTATTTAGTTATTTTACCGAGGAAACTTACTACTTGCTAGTGGGAGTTGTGACTATGAATAATATCTCGCATCGAGTATTCTCCGAGCAAGTTTCAGCTGTTTTGCGCTCAATAGAACTCCATTGCGGTACATATGGTATTATCAACCTCTCGGCTATAATGGAAGCTTCGTGGAAGCTTCACTGCAGTGCTCTGATTTTATAACTTCATTCACGCAGATAAATCTAAATGTTAATTGCATTTTGGAAATGTAATTTACGGATAAGAAAACCTGAATTACAGTTAAAATTAATGGCCTTTTTATGGGCATATTTTAAATTGTTTATTTGCCCATAATTTACGTTAAAAAATATCATTTTTACGCATACAATTAGTTTTTTTCAAATTCGAAAATTCTGGGTAAGGTCAATTGGTTTTATCAATACTAAATTTTAAATTACGATTATATAATCCTCATTTATGGGGGCTTTGAGCGTATTTTATGATTTATCTTTAAGGCTAAAGTACACCTCGGATAGTAATTTCCGTTTATATTTTTCTGCAGCTACCGATTTTTTTCTTTATTTACCCTGACGAATCTCCCGTTTTGGATTCGATCCACTGCCGATTGATGAATCGAGCTAGTCAGTTTATCGATTACAAGAGAATTTCGATTATAGAAGACACTTTGGGATTAATTTATTTATCGTTTTGGAATAGTTTTTAGCATTTTTAATAAGAGAAATGACTGACCCGCCTGTGGATTGAGTCTCGATTGTCACCTTCCCTCAAATAAATCGATTTTCAATCGATCAATTAATTTATCGTTTTAACAGAATTTTCTTCTATTTAATAAGAAAATCGACTAACCGTCCAATCGATTCTGTTTCGATTATTTCTTCTCACCTAGTCAATCGATCAACAATTCCGTCATTGCAAAGCAGTTTCCCCATTCTGATTAAGACAATCGAGTGATCACCATGTCGATCTTGTTTCGATTGTTCTAATTGTTCAAGTCAATCGACTCCGTATGTGGTCGTATTCATTTCCGATTCAATCGACTGTAATTTAAATCGAAATCCACTTGAATGCTAATCGACAAGTTGACCAACTCGATTCTTCAATCGACTAGTCAGTCAGGGTAAGGTCCATTTCATGTTGCGCAAGTGGCGGGTTGGAGAAATCTGTGATTCAATGGGTTTCAAGTAAATGGATTTTTTTGAGAGTTTTTAAGAGATATTTGTTCAAGTATTGGACATTTAAAATTAACTCATGAATAATGGATGACGTTTTTCATCCTGTGAAATTTCATTCGAAACTTTGCTTTGTTTCATCTTGTCAAGCTGAATAACGATTTATTCTGTGACGATTTCCATGAATAAATACCAAAGTGATTATTAAAACGCATTATTGTTACGGACGATATACACCATGGAGCATTCTGCATTCAATTTCTACTCCGTTGCATGAATTTTAATGACAAAAGGTCGTAGCCCCACGAAATATAACATTTTTATTTTTCGAATTCAAGAATCGTTCAGTATGCAGTCTTTCTTGGTACTTAATGTAGTCGAAATGTATGCGTGCAGAATCGTAATCACAAGGTGAGGAAGGAGTTTCTTATCAGGTGAAATTGAACGTGTATCAGAGCAGAATTGAAACGATATACGCAAATACGGTTGACGCGAGTCACGTCGCCCAATATTTGCATAGTCTATCCGTCTGATCAGTACTGATCCACTCTTGACTCTTTCCCATTGCACACGCAAAGAATATAACATTAATTTTTGCTTTAGGAATAAGTAATTTTGAATATGAAAAGTGAAATACCGGACGATATTCGCCGCATTTGACAATTTATCGTTTGCAACAATGATAAGCAATCAATGCTCTTCTTATCCATCGGAGTTTTTATTAGCCAATAGTAATCCTTGATACTTTGTTAAGTCAAATATAGGGGCCCGGAGAGTATAGTCTAAGAGTTTAAACCGTGATCGAATAAATTATAATTAAACAGTAAAAAATTATGTGGTTTCATTATTTTTTCAGATATTCAGATTTTTGAAAAATATTCTCTATATGTTTTAATTTCAATAAAAGAATTCCACATCGTATAATAATCCGGCTAAAATAAAATCAATATTAGGTATTATTTACAGCGAAATTTTTTATTCTATATTTTCTCCGCGTGTATTCATATATGTCCGAGTATATAGTAATTAAAAACAGTATTCCATAGTAAAATTCATGTCAAAGCCTTCGGTTTGTGAAAATAGATATCAAATGATCGTTCATATATCAAATTGAAAAATATATATTAAATGAAAAACAAATACTTCTGTTGCAGACGAATTATGCGAATTTTACAAATATTTTTTCCCTTCATGGATCTTATACTATTTTTTTATGTTGTTCCTCTCCAAGTGGATGCAGAGATTTCAATGTAACAAAAGGCGATGGTCCTCATATGGTCCCAGTAGACCTGTTGATCAGGCATCTGATTTCCGATGTGCCAATGGAAAACCATGAAAAAAGGGTAAAGAGTATGACGCCGAAGTGAGCTGTTCGACTGTCGGTTTTACGAGAAGTTACTCCGAAGGAGACTGGAAATATAACTCTCTTCGGAAGGCGGAATTATGCGGGCTCTGTAAAAACGATAAAATAAATCATGCTACACTCCCGCTCCAGTACGAGCTACCCCAGGCTCGCGGACACGTCAATATCACTCTCCTTCAACTTCTTTTTCTCATTCGTGAACCCATTCTAACCTTCAATTTCACTACTCATTTATCGTTCGTGTAAAAATAAGTTTCAAAATTAATAACATTTGTCTTCGGCGTTGGGCTCAAATCGTTGAGAACAATCAATTCCTGAAAAAATCTAGCTTTAATCTCCGGAATCTCAAACTAAATGATTTCTCCCCTCATCAATCTAATACTGCCCCTCCGCTTTTCTTTTTCCGAGTGAATGGAGAGATTTGAGACGGACAGATGCCGAGGGTTCCCATACACTCTTAGCAATTTCTTGAACATTAAGTGATAACTTGTTTTGTTTTGGTAATTTCTTAATTAGAATTCCATTCAATATTGAATTGTTCATAAAATCTAGGGTAAATGGCTAATATGAGTCCACCTGGACCTTGAAATGGAATCTTGTTTAGATATGATGTCTCCGTCGCTCGAATGTGCATTCTAAAACTCAATTTGTTGAAAATAACCCAAGACCAACGGCATGGACGTGGTGGTGTCTGGTCCTAAGGACAACACATGTTGAACAGACACAGACAAGGCACAACACAGAGGAAATGTCAAAACTCATCGACAATGGGCTCTCGGACAGTCAACCCACCCATCGACTGTCGATCCATCTATCGGCAAAAAAATTAAAAAAAATTTTTTTGCAAAATTCACCCTTGACGTGTGGGTCAGACTATCAACGAGACCAAGTGGTCAACTTGATGAGAGGGCTATAATTGAATTTTCGGGATCGCGAAAAATCCCCACAAATCATTTGCACAAAAAATGGTTTACAGATTCAAACCTGGGTCGCAGACCTCTCCATTCTCAGCAAGTTTCATTAAATTTAGTCATATAGACCTATACTAGACATTTACCCAATTTATTTAACTTGAAAATTCTGGATAATTTGCATTTTTATGGTAGATAATTATTGACAATTTAATGACGTCTAGAATTGTCAAGTTCACCCCCCAAATTGAAGATTATCTCCAACTGAATTTTAACTGAATTGACAATGCATGTAAATTGTTACATCAAAATAATCCATAATTTTTATTCTCCTGTGGGTCTGAAAAATGACTATTTCATTGAAGGTTTAAAAATTTAACTCATTTTTAATCCCAAAATACGTACTTTTAATTAATCAAAATACATAATTAAATTTCATAACCACGATTGTCAAAAATGACAGGATTTTTGTCCTGAAGTTGCAGTAGTATTTTTCCAATAGTCTATGGTCCCCTCGAACCTGTTGATCTGACGCCTGATTCTCGACGTGCCAAAGGAAAAAAAGTGAAAAAAACGGGTAGATCTACTGGACAGGAGGACGCAGAAGTGTAGCTGTTCGGCTGTCGGTTCTTCGTGGAGTTACCCCGAAGGAGACTGGAAATATAACTCTCTCCGGAAGGTGGAATTATGCTGGCTCTGGAAAAGCGATAAAATAAATCATGCTACACTCGGGCTCTAGTACCAGCTACACCATGCTCGTGGACACGCCAATAGCATTCTCCTCCAACTTCCCTTTCTTCCCCTAGCACTTTTCTTTTTCATTATACGTCTCCTCTCTCTTCTACCTTATCGCGTGTGCGGGCCAGGACAGTACTCTCCAGCATCCCTCTCGACTCCTACACGCGTAGAGGCAAACGAAACTTCCCTCGGGAAATCAGAGAAAGATGCAAAGGCCACTAGCATGGCAACTCGCCCCATAAACTCGAATATATGCATACCACCACTGCCGCCATATCTTTCGCGCTCTCCGCTTGCGTTTGATATTGCGATTCGTTTCTTAATGTCTATTTAATGATACATTCGGGGAAGAGCGATGAGTTGGGCGGGAGGAGGAGTGTACTCTGGGTGAATCCATTCCTGATAAAGAGGAGACCACACAATCAATCATATTGAATCGAATTGGGACAGCATTCTTCTGAAATATATGAGTATATTGTGACGGAGACATGGTTTCTTTTTGTGTGAGATAGAGAGCTGTGGGAATTCATACGAGAAAACTCATCCCAAATGATTTTATATTACGTCAGCTTGAGTTCTATAACCAAATTGAAATGGATTTATTAGTAGCTACGACAAAAATTCAGGAAGGGAGCGAATTGAGTACCTACGTCAAAGATATTTGATCATTTGATTGAAGCGTATTTTACTTTACTTAGATCAAAAAATCCCACGATATTCGTTTTATTAAACGTGTTTCCAACAGACTGGGTGTTAATAGTGACATTTTACACACGCTTGGCGTCCAAATCCGCTATCCTGTAATCGTATCGAAATCTACTACCTCAGCATCCTGTGACAAAAAGTGAAGTTTTGGGTACACTCCGTTTGCCTCAATTCCACTTTGAGGCCCATTGTGATGAAAAATGTTGTGCATAACACGTATAAATAGTATATTACACTACAAGGGCAGAGAGTTGAATTTCCTGCACTGCGCAAGAGGCGAAGCCGAGCATCATGACATCATGACCGATTTTTCAATTTTTAGTCGCATGTTGCGAGTGTATTTTTATTTGAAAAAAAAACAGAAAATATCGATATTGGAAAGGTGATGAATTATGGAGATTTTATATATTTAACTTCTCTTCTTTATTACTGACTTGTCAGTGATTAAACTAAAAAAAACAGGTACTTGACTTAAAACTAACTTTTTATTCTTATCAAACTGAAGGAATTTGTAAAAACCAAAGAAAGAAATACAGAAATTGGAACAGGAAATTCGGGAATTAATTTGCAGAGATGATGACAATAGCTGGGCCGCTTAAAGAATCATCATATAGTGATTGTGACATAATAATTTTGACAATTAAATTATTTTCATGAGGAAATGTGAACTGCTTAACTGGTTCATATACGACACACTTCTTCCTGCCTCCGAACGATAAACTGAGGATTCCACTGTACAAAAATCTTTCCGCCCTCCCTACATGAACAAATGATTATGTAACCATTTTGGTTACCCAGTAGATGGTTCATATTGGTGGCGTGTACCAGATGGTGACGTAATTGCGGTCGTTGGATATTGTGGGTTAAGTAGACCACCAAACGAGGGAAATATGGGAATTTATATTAATTCGATTTTTACTGGAGGATTAATGTTTTTCCCCAAAGCACGGACCATGGGAAATGCCTACGAATCCAATTCCTTGATAATTTTCACTTGAGAAGGACAAAAAGTTAATGAATTTTTGAAATTAATCTCACTAAAATATCTGAACCTGGTGATTACTTAAATGTCTAATGGTACTTTATATCTCTCGGTGCAGGTGTTTCCCGAATGATAAACCGAGTGGGGCTGACGGCGTCTTGCGCAACAACTCCGGTAAGTAATTTAAATCAACTTAATCCACTTCAATTACACACTCGAGAAGGCGGTATAATGGCCAAATCCAACTGGGGACTGGGTTTCGTTGATTGTCTCGACAGTTCGTTTTTCGTTCATTATCCCTTTTCGTCGGTAGAGACGGAGCTGGCAGGAATTTTACTTGAAAAATTAAGATGCTGATGTAATAATTATGGGAAGTTTGTACTCGAACAAGATAATGCAGAGGAATCTATGTTTGTAAGACAGGATTTCTCATCATATTACTGATTCAAACCGACGTCTGTGGCCGAAGGGCTAGGTGCGAGCCTAGTGTGCGAAAGGTTGTGAGTTCAAATCCCGGTAGGTTCGAATTTTTCAACCGACGGCTCCGGCGAGCGGAAGGTCGCTAATAGGGTGACCGCCTGTACCGACATGGTTTTTCTGACCTGGTTTCCCATGTCAACTATGTTCTATAGTGGGTGCAAATGCGGTCTAGTGTAGGATCCACAGACGCATGCATAGTGTGAGGATAGGGCCGATTAGCATCCGTATGGAGGGCAGAAAAAGGGCCGTAAAATAAAAAAAAAATTACTGATTCAATATACATTCTAAGTGCAATAAGAGGAAAATGGAATTTTTATTGATTGTCATTCTTCTATTAATGATTTATCCCTTACACTCATAAATTGAAAGACCTTGTTGTGGCAGTGCGATCACACCCAGTTCCAATTACGCTGAGAGCAAAATCTACTTTTGGTAAAGCGGATTAACTGGGTAAAAGAGGATATTTTTTGTCAGTTCAAAAAAAATGTGACATTTGCGGCTGAATTATTTGGTTCTCAGAGTCAGGAAAAAGACATTCAACAGGTGAGATTTCTCTTTGTATACAAAATTTAGTTTAATGTGCTTTCGCAGTAGTTGAAACTTGAGAGAAATTTCGCAATATGCTAGAGACAAGTCAATTGACCTTCAAGCGACCAATTCTTGTATTCTTTTAGAATCGTTTCTCCTTTTTAATAAGAAAATCGACTGCCCCTCGAATCAATTGTGTTTCACTTATTTCCTCTGACCAAATCAATCAACACCCAATCAATCAGTAATTTAGTCCTTTCAAAGTAGTTTCTCCATTTTGATTAAGAGGGTCGACTGACCTTTTAGTCGATCGTGTTTCGATTGTTCCCTTTCTTCAAGTCAATCTATCCTCAATCGACTTGATTTATTATTCTAGAATAGTTTTCCATTGTATTTGAAAGAATCGAATAATACTTGAATTAATTCTCCTCTGATAGGAAGAGGTTTTCCATAATCGAGCCCCCCCTCCGATGTTTGTCCCATTCGAAATTCTCTGGTAATCGACTCCATGCGTGTTCGATTTATTTCTGATGCTATCGATTGAAATTCAAATCGGCATCGACTCGAATGCTAATCGACAAACTGAGCAACTCGATTCTGCAATCGACGGGTCACTCAGGGTCTTGGGGAAAAATTAGTCCTTGTGTTAACTACATCCTCTGCACAGTGTGAAAGAAGCAAGTTGGCAGCCTTCTGTATTTCGCCTAACCTTAAAATTTATGATTTAACTGGGACGAGAACATGGGGCTTATGGTCCCAAGGGACTCTGGGCGTGTGATAGCTCGCCCTTTCATTGACAAATAAATATTATTTTGTATCGAGTGAATAATCTTGGTTAATTCTTTGCACTCGAAGCCTTCTTCGCGCGGGCGCCCGACAACTCGAAACGTCTCGTAGCCTGTTTGACGCATTTCTTAGCAGGGATTTAAAATCATTACACATTCAAATTAATGTATAAAACTTTTATGTTTTAACATTTTCGAGTTGCGGCTTCAAACGCCATGGCGAGTGAAACTCACCTCTACAGTACATATGGATAGGATGAGTTGTTTCTGTCAGTGCAAACGACAACCTAAACTCGAAGGAAACTATACTTGAAGAGATGATCTCAGCCTCAATAAACGATAGCAATTTCTAGTCATGTCTCAGTCTCGACAGACGCGGTATCATTGTCTCTTATTATAACTTCATTTCAAACTCAATTTCTTCGCATTTTTTTGAGAAAACTATCAGTCACTATTGATCGATTTTGTTCTCGGTCTTACACATTAAAATCGGGAAAAGCTCGGAAACGGGAAGAGATACAGAGAATCTTGGGTGTAACTCTAACTCTGATGACTCAATGTTGTGCCTCGATAAGACCTCCAAGTATGGTTAATTTAAACCAGTCTACGAGTCTGGTAGCATCACCTTCTCGGGTAATTAAGTCAAACCGTCCGGTTGACGGGCCTCTATTGTACTCGGCAAATGGCCTGTTTAGTCTGGATACACGGTCTCGCCCTCACATCTGCATCTGGTTCACGCTTTGTGATCGTGCACAGATCCACTCGCCAATCGATCAATCGACCTCTTATCCCGCCAGTATTCGGTATTTCTATGTGTATCTTTCGATACTATCCCTCTTCCATTTTAATTGCATGTGGTCCTCAATGATTTAGAGGATCGATCTATCACGGGGAGAACAATTCAGTTAATGCTGGTGGAGTTCATTGAAGGTTAATGACTTGTGGAGTTGGATATGAACCAGTGAACAGGTAGCAACAGTTACCGAATTAGTTGCGCTGGTAGAAAGTTTCACGTCACATTTGATGGAACATGGTATCGAGATTTTCATTGGGTTGTATCGGAAAGTTTAATGAGAATTGAAATTTCCGGTAATGCACTAGTGACGGAAGTGAATTACAAACTTCAAAAGTTCGCAGTTGGAAAATATGGGAATCGTCATTTACTGAGCGATCATGCGGAGGGAAAAGTTATGGAACTAGAAAGTGGAAAATATCGGGAGTTTTTTTTTGTGAAAAATGTAAATGTGGCGTATACCGTTGAGGTACCAGTACCCGAATGTCTAAGAATTTTGTGACAATAGAATGACGTTAGTTTATAATAGAAGTGGAAGATACTTGAACATATGAATTAATAAGGACTTCTGTGATGTTCTGAATGCGAGATAAATAATAAACCGTCGAAATTAGTCTCGATTGAATTAATGTTAATATAAATAGAGCCGATGTATAAACACCTAGTATCCGAACGTCAAAATCACCTTGGTCTAATATACGAACGTCAGGGGGCCCAGTAACCGAACTCAATGGTTTCCTTTATTTCCAAACTCAAATAATGTGCACAATTTGATTATTTTCAAAATTTATTAGAGAAACTATTACAAAGTTAGACTTTATATGTTAACATTATCATTAGTAATATTAGATAATTTTTGTTATGCTCATAATTAGTTGCGAGTAACTCTCTTCTATAAACGTTTCTTTGGAGTTTTGGACTTTGGACTTGTATCAGATTCTGATTTGGATTCTCCCAAAAGCTCTTTCTTCACTTCTTTGGCCACAATTGGCACTTGTTTTCTTATTGTCCTCTCTAAATTTCTTTTCTTTCTTCCTCTCTTCACCAATACTGTTGTACTCTTCTGTTTTACTCTATTTTTTCTTTTTTTTCTTTATTTTTGATTATTTTCCTCCTGAAATATATAATTAAAATATTATGAAAATGATCGACAGGATTATAAATACTGAATAGCGTAATTTAACATTTTCTAATTTTATAAGAATCATTGAAATATCAGAAATAACAAAAGGTAATAATTAAGGTTATAATCTAGAAAAACACGCATTCGGATACTGCGTCACAGTGCTAAATAACTGGCCTAATACCCGAATACGTAATTTCTCTTTATTTTGAGTGTACAACAATCTTTTTTATTAATTTGAAGCTTATATTCATTCATTAGCTCTATGGTTAAACGCAAAATATTAGAATATTTACTTACATATTGTTTGTTTATCACAATACACTTTGCAGCGGCTCTTACCTTTTAGATAAGAAATGGCGACCGGAGGCGCCGCGCTGCTTCAGGACGCCGGAAAGAAATTATTTTCAATATGAATTCACGACCAAAAAGGGGTAACCCTTATTTAATATGCTAAATTGAAGTGTCTTTTTTCGTTTACAATCGTTGGGCGATAATTCCGAGAAACGAAGTTCGCTGAAATTACTGATGAATGCGGAAAGATTGCTTCATGTTCGGGTACTAGTAGACGTTCGGATACTGGTACCTCCACGGTAATGGTTATAAAAAAAATTCAGGCTTTGGGATTCGAGAGATCTAAAATGAAGATATGTGAATGTTAACTTAATTTAAGGGTTTGTAAAGGATTACATACAGAAATTTTTGAAATCTTCACTTCATAACGTATTTAATTCTTTTCTATATATTTCGTGAAATGGATTGCTCAATTGTGAGGATTACCGAAAGAATATGAATTTACAATTAAACAGTAAATATTCAGTATCAATCCAGTCAGAAGTTTGTTATCCTAAAAAATTGAAATTGAAAGGAACTATGTTTTCATATTATATCAATTTTCCGGGGGTAAGTGAACTGTAGTGTCTAATTGCCATTGATTTCTCCGTCAGTTAGTGAGCTTGACATTTCTGCGAAGTGCATTGGAAATTTTCAATCATGTAAAGAAAGGAAGAAGTGGAGTGCAGTTTCACTCCAGAATGACTTGAGCATTTTCAGTAATTTCTCTCCAACTTCTTTACCGTGAATTCCTCCACTCCAATTGGAATTTTAACGAAAACACGTGGAGATATTCACTCATTTTTATTTCGTGTTTGAATCTGCTTGAAGAAATGTTCAGTTGAGCCAACTGCGATTCAAATAATTGGACACGAACCACTCGACCAAGTCAGTTCATTATTAACAACTATATTCCAGTCCAAGCAACTGGAAAGTAATTCCTGAGCATTTCTAGAAAAAAATTCCTTCAATAATAACGAACCTCTTGAACCCGTAACGAAGGATGTAGTTACATAAGAGCTTTTGATGGATAGTCATTTGTGAAATTGCGAGCCGTTGAGGACGTCACTCATGAATGAATGACGATATATTTCTCATTGTGAACGAAGTTTAATTTATTAAATCATCGCTATGTATTGTGGTCATTAACATGAAGTTTGAAGTGATTTTCAATCCAGAATTTTGGCTGACAAAGCATGACTTAATGGAAATACTGATAGGAAATCAGACCCGTTCAAAAATCATGTTTTGAAAAAGAAATAATTTCATGGGTTGAACCAATTTCGTCAATATAATTAACAGAATGAAAGCAATTTTACAAACTCGAAATTTAATCCAGCAGCTGATGTGAGAACCCAGAATTTGGATTAATGTGGTTTTAACGATCTCTCTTGGGTAATTTTTTTTAAATCAACGAATATTGTTATCGGTCGAAATACGGTAATGTTGGAAAAAGTGTCATAGAAAAATATACTAACAGGAAGAAGGGGTTATCTCCGAACAATCATTCTCAAGTTTTGAAGGCCAGTCTTCTTGAAATTTTTTCAATATTTGTTTCCCCAGATTTGCCCATGTTTCCTTACTTTTATTTTTTTTTACGCCAGAGTAGATTACATACGTTATAACGCACGAAAAATGATTTTTCAATGAAATGAAGGGTCATAATCTCGTATTTGACGATAATTAGGTTTCAAGTGCGTGCAGTGAATATAGAAATAATAATTAGTGTTTTTTTCATAAGTGGAATTCGACCGCCATATTGTTTACATCGACCAAAATATCTAGGGAATTGAGGGTGTGATTATACATTGATAATTATCTTCTTATCGACATTCTATACTGATCACACGCAATTATCGCCAAGGAAGAGATTATGATCCTTCATTTGACTGAAAAATCATAATTTTTTGTGCTTTCTATCATGTGTAATCTACTCTCCCTGACGGGTCGCTCGATTCAGGACTCGACTTGTTCATTTAATCGAGAATTAGTTGATTATAGATCGACAAGCGATCGACAGGCCATCGACCAGAAATTGACCGACGATTCACCAGCCATCGGCCGTGTGAACAATTTGATACCCTATCGAATCGCCACTAATTCACTATCGAACGATCTGCCAGGGCTGGCCTAAAGGGAAAAAAGTAGGAAGATCTAGGAAATCTAGTAACAAAAATAAAAAAAACTTCGCAAGAAGAGCGGTCTTAAATTTCTGAAGTATTTTAGTAAAGTTGATATCGGTAAAATCGCGAGTCTTACGATACCTCAATATGTAAAAATATCGTATATAACCTCACATAAGGCATTTAGTGTAATGCAGTCTCAGATTGGGGAGTAATTTTTAATTGGTATGTAGTCGTATGTGTTACATCAAAGACGGGAAATTTATATAGCGTTCCACATTCTTGTGACGTCAGAGGAAATTATTGGATGGGATTTGGAATAGGTAGGTTAGGATCCAGGATTATTCTCAATATGAAATTCACAAGAAATTTTTACTGAAAAAGATGGATAGTCCAGACCAGGATTTGAACCCGGGACCTTCCGATTATGCATCGGGTGCTCTCCCAACTGAGCACAGATCTAGAGATGTATGATATATTTATCATCTAGTACGCAATACTAATAAAAAAAACTATTTAAAAAAACTATTTGACTCGCCGAAAACACGCGATTTTCGAGAATCGAAGGCCAAATGAAAATGCTCTAGTCCCAATCTGTTTTTATTATCGGTATAGTTTTCAATCAGTGAAATAGTATTTTTAATTGATTACCAACAGATGTAATTATCTCGACGTCTATTTCCCGGCTGCAACATATAATGTATCGACAAGAGAAAATCTCCCTCAGTGTGGAGGGAAACGGTACATCACTTACCCTGCAGGCGGAAACAAAAGGAACTGAAAAAATCTCCTGGGATTGCTCCGGATGATCTCTTTCTGTTTCTGTCTCACCGGGTGTCGATTTCCCACACTCGTTCAATAATCGAACGGTAAAATATTTGTCAACGTGGCTTAAACAACTTTCGACTCGAAGATCCACCTCTAGTGTCAGGACATGTTCAACACTCGAAAGAGAAGAAATAGGATGATAGTCGTAGGTGTGTGTAGTTGTACAGATCTTCTGGACCCCATGGGAGAAACCCTTGGCTTTTCTGGGCTTGGCCACATGTGATTGAGAGCACAGTTGCACAACAAACCCCCTTCACCTTTCTCTGGTCCCTTCTGATACGGGTTAAATTAACCCCCTGGACTTTTCTTGCAGATATATACTTTTGCCGCTGCCCCTTGTGCCTCCTTCTGTCCTACAGGGGTTTCCAAAGTTGAACAGGGGAGAGGCTTCGAGCACGTCAATCGTTCTTTTCTCCTCAGATTTCTTTATCTCTCTCGAGGGATTTTATTCTACTGTTCAACTCTCGTTGATTCATCAGAATTGATGACACTCATTACATTCACTGATGAAATGATTTTAGAAGAGGAGACTTGAACCTCTTTAATTACACTTTTCACTCGTCGATACTTTATTGCTCATGGCTTTCCGTCGATTAAATTCGTATCCACAGCTTTTGCGGGTAATCGATGATAAAGTGAAAGCCACAATTGATGCCCGTCGTTGAAAGCCCGGTTTCACTGGGATGAAGATGGCGCCGAACGATCCGAAGTTATCCCGAATTGCAATTCTGTATACTCAGCTCCTGCTCAGTTGCGGAGGGAAATTTATTAAAACTTATTTATTTATTATTATTTTCAATTTTTTCTAAATTATTATTTGTCACGTATTTAGCAATTCGGGATGTACCGTCTTTGTGAGTCGCAAATTGAAGTGATGGAAAGCTCAATCCATAGCCGACACTTTTGACAAATTTTAATTGCGTTGAAAAATCACAACCGACAATTTTTTTGCATATAAAATTTTGGAGTTCAAAATTAGTAATTAACCATTAGCCATTCGATTCTCAATTTAAAAAATCACATTTAGTACTAGATTATATGAAACGTCCAATTAAATATTTTTTAAATCAAATATTATTGAATTGTTTATTATAATGAACAAACATTAATCAAATATTCAACTGTAGATAGAGAAAAGATTTGTAAAAAAAATACTAAACAAGTCTGACACTGTTGGAGGGAAGTTGATATTCAAGTTTAATTTCTGAAATTTTGTCTTGAAACGATAAAATTTATTTGCAATCGGAGAAAACTTGGAAACATTATTCCCCACTAATCAATAGGAGTTCAATTTTTCCGTTTAATTATTTCTGAAAAAATGAAAATCATTAATAAATTATTGTGATTATTTTTCGTATCCCGATTTTGGCCAATCAGCGTGCAGTATTCGTGGTCTCGTGACACCTTCGCGTTGGTATTTTTTTGAAAATATCCCTGCCGCCAGGGAGATTATC
>JAPYZM010001922.1:0-16636 GCA_030522845.1 Psyttalia concolor
CATAAAATTATGTTCAGGACTTGTTGGGAAATTTCGTTCTCAACGTGTGTGGTTACATCACTCGCCTACGGCTCATGCTGCAAACCCCACACACGTTGACAATGCAATCGCCCCACACGTGCTGAAATATGCTATTTCGACACATTGAGATTTTTAACTCGTGGGATTATATCACTCGCCTTCGGCTCGTGATATCTCAGGTAGGGATGACGAAGGCTGACAACGGAAACAATCCTGTTTGAGTCTTCATTCGCCAGGGTTGAGTATCTCAGGCCTGAAACAGACTTGATTCGGTCGTTTACGGCAGCCTTAAATCGAGCGTAACTTAGGAGGGCTTTTCTCAGGGTTATTTTAAACTTTGTTGAGGTTCTAAATGTTAAGGCTAAATAGTTCAGGCTCAACGAAGGCTGGTTCAATCCTCGATAACTCATATGACATTTCATTTTGTTATATTCTGATGAATATTAATTAATACGAAAATTTAATTGTATAGTGGTATTTATTTCGAAATGTTCTGGCCATGGAAGCCTCTTTTTTGACCACCTGAAAATATCCTAATTACCCATTCGATCGATACCTGTGGCGATTTACAGTTATCGATTGATCTGGACCACTCACACACTCAGCTGCACCTGAAGTCAGTATCAATGGCTCCGGAGTTAGTGAGATATAACCTCTCGTTTAATGGCAAACGAGACCGATAGCGCGCTCCGCGCGCCATATTTGAATTTCCCGCCTCGAATATGGCGATTGTTTCGACCAATGAGGAATCATCCTTACGCGTTTCGTTCGAGATATTTCGATTAGGACGAACTTCATTTATGTTTTTGTGCTTTCATAACTAGGACTAGGACTAGGATAACAACAGTTTCGATTCTTTACGCTTTCCATTTTATGATAGACACGATGCGTAAACGTAAAAAGTCTTCTTATCCCATTTTTTCCAGTTTGGGCTCTCATGTCCAAAAGCACTCTCCTTACACTCTCTACCAAGCTAGAAAATTATGAATATCAAGGCTCGTCTCAGTCCTCAAAATTTCGTTTTTCGATGCTCAGTTCAGCCTTTCCAGCGAGCCTTGAACGAGGCTCGTTTGACGAGCCTCAAAGGATGTTATCATTTTAGGGTTAAAAGAGGGCTGATCCCAGCCCTCATTCAGAACTTTCGAGGCTCGGTTCAGGGGGTGATGAGCCCTTTTTCGGTGGCGATTCCTACCTGGGATAAACCTCCCACTGACCAAAAACCATTCTTTTTCACTTGTTACGAAATATACCATTTCGTCTCAGGACAATATCAAAAAGAATAGACTATAGCATCTGGCGAGACAAGAGTTCGCTGGCAAATGTGGATTTACATTCTAGATTATAATAGCCTTATTCAGGAAATATAGACAATAAGTAAGTACTTTCATTGCCGTGTGATACTTCATATTTTTTATTACTGAATCCGGCGACCGGAGTTGAACCGAGTTAATTATTTAATTTTACAACTGCATAAATTGTAGTTTGTATGGGTTACTGAATTTATCACCAAAATGCTTAGTAGTAAATTGCAAATCCTCAGAAATTCAATATGAAACTATTGAAATAATTTTATAATATTCCGTATCAAGATGAGTTCTGATTGCATCGAGTCCACAAATTGACTTCAATAATTCCATTGTTGAATAAAACCCGGAGAACAGCAATTCTAAATTAATTTTGCTCGATCAGATCGCGGTTTTTAAAGAATGATAATTTTTTTCTCAACATAAACTTTTTCGTAACAAAAGCAATCATTTAATGTTTTGGATTTTTCCTATGTATACCTACAGACTCATTTCATAAAATAGAGTCATTAATTCTTCATAAAACTACCACACACTTAACCGGTCATCCATACAAAAGACATTTTGCATTCTAACTACAAAATTCATTTTTAGATACAATAAGCGGAGAACACTAATTACAAGACTTACACCTAATTGGTTATACTAACGAAACAAATATTTATGTAAGAATAAATGCGAGTTTTGTATATGGAGGAGAAGACGCATAAAATCGTAATATTAACCGGTTGTCAAGCCATAAACAGACGTACTATGAGTGATGACTCTTTAGAGCAAATCTTGTTACCCTTGCGTCAGCAGTTTTTCCAAGACCAAGAGTGGCCGATTCTCACTCGCTCGAGGGCAAGCGCAATACATTTTGTAGTTGGAGGGGTGATAAGAAGAAGGTTGACGAGTGTAAAAAGGGAAGAATCTGAAAACACTAATATAACAATAGAGGGGATGCATACTCTCGCATGAACATTCTCGATAGACAGTATCATGACGAGAGTACTGCCAATGTTGTGGGAATTTTGAAAGAGCAATTTTCCGATCACAGGGCCCTTATGGGTTGGAAGTATTATACCTGCTTGGCCCATTTTGTCAGTTGTGTCGTTAAATCCGAACATCCGTCGTTAAAGTTGGTGCATGGTGGATCGTTGGGAAATTACGATCGAAAAGCCTCAAGATGAGTTGTGGAAACTGCTGGATAAACACCGGAAGACATTATTAGTTCTACGACCAAAAAAATGTGCTGAAAGATCGTTGGGGCTTCTCAATAACTCGATAAAGAATTGAATTTGTTTAGGAATTAGGATTTAGGGTTTTACGTAGTAAGCAAGTTCGTTGCCTGGGATGTGAAGGTCCTGAGTTCACTATTCGGCCGGCTTCAATAGTGCAATCTAACCAATTAAAGTCTTGAGCATTATCGCAATAAATTCTCATCGAATCGGAGAGATGGCAAATAGCAAAAAAAATCACGATTGATGAAGATCATTCCACTAAATAGGAGAAATTATTATAGACTAACAAACGATGTCATTATTGACTTCCAATTTTTCATTACTAGAATTCATCACCACTGGAATAATGTTTATAAGAAAATCCAATGGTATGTCACCTAATAAAATTGATATTTTCATTTCCCTTTTCTGATATTTCTGGAAAGATATGGGAAATCGTTTACGCCAAAATTAAAATAATGAATTAGAAAACAGTGGACAGAATTAGTTTTTCTGTATCACAAATATTCCAGTTACTTTAAAAGTAAGTAAACAGAGAATATGAAGTTAGAAATTATACTCACATAATTCCATAAGAAATAGTCCGGAAGCACTTTTTACGTTATTAGAACCGAAAAATGCTTTCTAACCGAACGGAGTAAGGATAGAATAGGCTCGAAACGTAAAACTTGTTTCACTCGACAGCCAATAAATATTTCCTGACTCTTGGGATTATAATCCTCGCTCTCGAATCGAATTGTAAAGTCTCATTTGTCAGAAAATATTTTACTGTCCTGGGAACGAAATCTACAATTAACCTGTTTTACAGATGCAAATCCTCATAATAACAATTTTCAATCAACTTCAGTGATACAATGTCACGTGACTGTGCCAGCAATTACTCTTAATACCAATCCCTCTCAGGTGTACCAAAATAGAATGAACTCACTGGTTGTGAGTGTAAAACTGGCGCTTCGTTCCTGCAGCTAACCAAACGCGATTACTTTATCTGGCCAAACGATTAGTCCCAGCACCTCCCTTTACTTATTTTAGCACACGGAGGCAATGCAGTATTGTCGCTGGTAAGAATCTCCACTAGTTGCCATAAGGTCTGGAGAAGGGAGGAGGGGACTCAATGTGAATAGCAAGAAAGTAAGTGTGGGCGTTGAGGGTGTTGTGTACGCCTTTTTTCACTCTCTTTTTCCTCTTTCAACTCACGGCTGGAAAGGTAGATGGGGATAAGCTGAAGCCGGTGGTCACCTGCGAGTTAAAAAGTAAAACTGCATAAGTGACTCGTGAGAAAAAGTGTAAGAAGAAAATAACTGTTATAGAGCGCAACTTTACGATCACGCAATTTCGGAATATTTTATGTAAGAATTTATAAAAATGAATTAGATTGGCCAAATTTACCAAATGCAGAAATACAGCTATTGAACTCATAATGGGAGTGAAGAAGAGGTTGAGGCTCTGTGAGAGTTGAACAATTCAGTATTCGTTGCGTCGTATATATCTCTGCGATGGGCAGGCTTCGCAAACAATATCTCATGTTCATTTACTTTTAATCTCACTCTCTGAACATTTTTACAATAAACCCGGAACCTCCCTTGTCTCACTTCTTGGTATGCGTTCCGGGTATGGAATTTATTTTGTAGTTGTAAGATAATTTCTCTATTCAATTGAGCTAAAATTCCATTTTTCACAATTTCAATGAATTCTCTCTTGTATTTCTCTATGGGATTATAAAATCAAAAGCCATAAACCAAAGGCTCCACAGTGAGGGGGATGTGCAGAGTCAGCCACAAAGTTCGGTTGGAAATTGGGAGAAGGGTGTAGGGGTGAAAGGAGACCGATGGCAACTTTCACAGGGGTAAGCTCTGACCAAGTTAGGTAATTTGTGTGCGGTAAGCACCTACCACGAATAAGTCATAACTAAGGCTGATTGTGACTAATTGTGTCTCCAGTGTTCATCCTTGGTCAGCGTCTTGCTCCTCTCACCCACCCTTGAGTGCTAAGGGAACGGATAACCAACCCCCTTGAAACTCCCAACACCAATCCCGAAAGTAACCTATTCAAACTCGTATTTGGGTCGAATTCAACACGCCCAAAAGTCAACGTCACCTGACGCCGAGTACTGCTCACCTGCTGTGAACTTTTGTGATTCTCCCTTGAGGCTTGATGTACCGAGGCCCCTTTTCCTCTCTATTTAAGCACAATCCTTGGAATCAGAGAGTGAAGTGTCACTTGACATCTTCTAGACATGTGACCTCGTTTACTTCAAGAATATATAAAGCCAAGAATATGAACGTGAAACTGCTGAAGCCCTAGGACACAAAGCATGAAATATTAATGCCATTTCTTGTTACTATCATTGACTTGTTATGGTTCCGGTTGTTTTATCCGAAATCAGTAAATTTAAACTGCACTAACTCCCTCAAAAGATAGCCATTTTTCTCCCAGAAAACGCATCCTCCAACTGTTGGTTACATAGAAATAAACTCATGATTTAAAGCAGCTGAAAAAGAGATGTTTATTTTGCGCGGCCTTATTTCCCCGAGCCCCTGAGACAACCAAGGCCTGATTAATGGCCGTTAGTTTTATTCCTTTAACCCCCCCCCCCCACCCCCACCCCCTCCTTACTCCCTTCCCTGCCCTTTTTCTCCACTTCACCCACCCAGAGTGTATTTCTCCTTTTTCTGACGCGACGTAAAGCCGCCACTCAGACTGACCTTTATCTTTCCGTAGATTTGGCCAGAAGAAGGGAAGGAAGCTATTTATGTTCGATCTTCATTCTCATGCTTCGCTCATTATTTCGTTTTCTCAGTGCAAAAGTCAAGGGGACTTTCCTCCTACATTTGATAATAAATTCTGACGTGCAGTTATCCTTAATTGTTATTTTATACCTGTCTATCTTTGTCTGTCATTTTTTTTTTACCTCCTCCTTCGCACTCAACTCAGTATTCTTCGGAGAATCATTCAAATAATTCCACTATGGGATCGATATCCTATTCTCATCCTTGGACTCATCAATGTTATCATATCAAGTTCTAAATTTAGAAGCACATCTGGCAATAATTCTTGAGCATTGCACAAAAGGCAGCAAGTCGTGGGAAGATCAAATTCCAACCTCCGCACCAACTGTACAAAAGTTCATACAGCAACAAACAAGCTCTAGCAATTGTCCCACACGAACACTAAAAACCTCGCATCGCCTTTCGTGACGATTTCACCCAGTGGATTCCAACCGTCGCGTTATTTCTGACATGATTGGCCGAGCGTGCCACCATTCTATACATCCATAAATCAACAGTATGAGAATATAGGATATTTCACCTTTCCTAAAATTCACTGTAGATGGAAAAACCTTCAACTTTAGGTACTTTCGTCACCCAATATCGACTACTTTAATGAAACATTCATCACTTTCCTCAGATAGCCAATTCTGCTTAACAAGTCATGCAGCGTGAAATATTAATAATCGAAGAGGTGAAACCGAATCATCCTCAATACGTGAAAAGGGCTCCCAAAATATTGAACGACTCATTCGTATACTGAACTGAATGGTTATTGCTTCACGATCCACTCGACTCCTTTTATTCTGAAGTAAACCTCCGGTATTTTAAAATACAAATTCGTATCAAAATAACAAGTTCTCACCGACACCTGTTGATGTATCTTCATGAACGTGTTTTCTATTATGATCGAATTTTATTTCCCACTTCAATGCATAATACGTAAACAGACCATTTATTTAACCCAATTTTTCTTAATTCTATTGATAGCACTGAGTGGACTTTAAATGCCACTAAGTGAGGGGATATTAATAAAATTTTCGACGTCACTGAAAATTCATTAGAATTACTTCGAATTTTCAATAACTTCAAAATTAATGGAAACTAAAAATGTATGACAATTGTTCTCATAACAGAAACAAATAACGAAATTACAAACACTTTTTAATGTGCTTATTTTTTCCGTTGGTTCTTCTGGTATAATTGAATTGTTATTAATAGTTCTCATTAATTTTTACATGAAAATTGTAATTTTGTGGAATGAATTTCCTAAAAATTTCAGTCGCACTAAAATACTATAAAAACTTATAACAACATGATCCCTAAATTTGTCACCAACATCGTTTATAATATTTTGACAAAACGTGCACTTATCAGAAGTATTATGTATACTCCGATAATAGTTACAACATTGCTCATAATTATGCCCAAAATGATCTTCATAGTGCGAACACTGACATCACTATGTAACAAATAAAAAACATAATTAATAGGTTATCTGCGGATCCAAGACTATGTATGGGTGCGGGTCAGAACTTGTGAGCTTTGGTAGAACAACCGGATACCGACACGTACATTCCCTTCCGTGAAAATACAGCAACTCCAACTCCTTCAATTCCCCATTGGTCTTCTCTCTCCCTCTCTCTACCTCCTTCCTTCCATTTTCAAGTTTTCAATGTATAATTCTCAACTTTCCACCAACAATGGCAATTCTCCAAGCAGTTCCGCAATACAATTGATCGCTCTGCGATTCACCGGAGGCGTTAAGGGTCTCCTCTTACCTCATACCAGCTTTCTTGAACAGGTACAACAAGCAATGGGCCGAAAGACTGTGATGGTGATTGTATTATTGACTTGTGTCGTTACGAAAACTTATGGATCCTATGGAAACATGAATCATATAAAAGATCTACCCAAAGTAGCAGTTGTATCTATGTAAGCAATAATTCCAGCAAAGATACTATCCGTGTTGTCTGTTTTGGGTTATAGTCCATTCCATCCTATATTCATATATATATTCTTTTTCATCATTGCTTGTGTGATTATTGAATTAATTTTTTAGTGAGTCTACAACCGAATTTATTCTATCGATTTATTTGAAGCGGAACAGAAAATTTTTTTGCAATATACCCCACGCACAGAGAAATTTTCTTATGGAACACGAGATTTGAAAACATAATTTACCATTTTTTTAAATCGTAAATTTATCGTAATTTGAAAAAACTGTAAATTACGAGATTATTCATATAATTTACATATAAAAAATCATAGAATACAATGGATATTGCCATAAATTACAAGAAGTTTATTTTAAAAATAAAAAAAAAATAAACACCTGACTTTGATTTTTGGCATTATCTTGGAATCTAAGGGAGATATTAATTTTTTGCTTGAGACAAAGTAGCCGAGAAAAATTGTAAACGGAAGTGAAAAATAATAGGATCAGAATCTATGATTCTTGTACAATCGACACTTCGTATTTCAACTGATCATTTCCAATAATGTGTGTATATTTTCACAAATTCGATTGCTGAATCTGTTTCATGTTTTGTAATTGTAGAATTGAAATGCTAAACGATATAGCACAACAATTATAATAATATTTTCCTACATCTATAAATTAATAACGAGAAACACTGAATGGCACTGAGTGAATACATTCAACAGCGCTTGAATAACACTTCATCTATAACATTAGATAAGCATCACTCCTCTAATACACCGTCAAACCTCCAACTTCATATGTTTATGATCTACATGAAATATACAGCTGTTAGGCAATTGGCAAACTGTAGGGTTTCGTTGACTCTCCTCGAATCTCTTTACGTACACAATAAGCGACTAATTGCCGTATTTCAGTCCTATAATTATGTTCATGGTTTAAACAAACTTTTTAAAGAGGAAACTAAAATTTGATATGAATGACGCTGTCCAGTAGCACATCATTATACAGTGGTATATCTTTGGGTTCAAAGAGGCAACGGAGAAAGTCGTAAATGTGCCCCTTCTCAGTGAGCGACAGATTGCGTGAAATGTTCATTCGCTTTGGGTTTTCGTGAATCAGATGAGCTTTTCTGGGAGTATGTATGAAATGCAGACGGGTATATCAGTCATCTAGACGATTCCAACAGACATCAAAGCGAAATTATTGAGTACAAAGCATTAAAAATGTAGTATTTCAGTTTCATAATTTTTTTTATTTCTAAACATTCTCTTCACCTGCGATGAGGAATATTTCTCCATTGCTTGATTCCCCCACAGTTCAGTGATAGTTCAGCAATTTCTGCTGCCGAAAGTACGAAAGATGACAATGATATATTATCGTGAGGAGGATATTATTCACTTGAATGGTTATTTCACTTTTATGACCAGCATTATCACCACCTGAAAAACTGTTTCTAGTCCGAGGCTAGCTTTGGGATGAGTATATTAAACCATTGTATTTTGTCTTTCACCTTCTATCGCTGACAAATGTGATATGGGCACGCGTTACCTCGAACGGCACCATCCCACCACTGAAGACCCCTCGACCCCTCGAAAAATACCCTTGCCATAATAGCTTACCTTGACCTCTTTTTATGTGTTTAGCAGGTGCAGTTGAAATAGGAGTTCAATTCTGGCTCTGTTGTTTCAATAAAGTCATATGGGAGAACTGTTTATACTCGCATAAAAAACTTCCCCCATTATTTCTCTTATGAAACCATTCATTTGATTATTCAGTGAAAGATTCTATGGTCATTGATTAAATGAAGAAATTTAATGGAATTTTTACCCTCATATTAGTCTCTCATATTCATCTATCACAATGGCCTCTCTTCCATTACTATTGCATAAATATTTCTTGGCTACAAATTTCACATAAATCTCATTATAGATATCTGTAAAAGATATTAGAAGGGGAACAAACGAAAAATGAATCGTTTCTGCGAAAAAAATTATGGATTAGCGTACATTTAAAAGAAATGTCCCTCGAAATCTACTTGAAATATTTTCAAAATGATCTACCATTTTTCGAGACCTTTTCTTCTTTTCAATAATTCCCCGTTGCATATTTTTATCTTGCTTCCTTTCTCGAAGCACGCCCTTTAACGACTCTTTGTCTACTCGGTGAAAACCGGTAGATAAAACGCCAGTAGCGAGTAGGCGGACTTCAGATAAACCTGAGAAATTAGTCGCTGTTATTCAGATTTTACAAGAGATTATAACTTGCCAGGCAGTAATTAAGTACCTCTGCGCATTCGGGGCCTTTTCCTACCCAACTGCCGGCAATTGTACGGGGGCGGACGAAGGGTTGATGGAAAATGGAAAGTGAAGGGCTTTTTTCGATGAACGACCAATTAATTTAATGTTAACTTGTCTAAACACACCGTGCTCAATTATAGAATTTATAGAAACTTGTGGATAATCCGTCAGTAGAAATTTCCGACAGGAAGAAAGGAGAATTTTTTTAATGAGGTTTTTGGTGATTTTTTCTGTATCATGTGAGTACACATCCTCTTCGGGTGATACCAGGAGAAATGAAGAGGCTTCCGTTTCCCTGACACCCACTACATCCTGTAATGGTGTACATTTTATCAGTGGAAACAGTCAACGAGGATTTTATCGAATATTAAACTGTGGCGGCGTTTCCGTCCACAAGACTATCTTTCTACGAAAATACAAATTAAAAGCTTTTATTTCATTTTACACAGATGATGGAGAGATAAAAATCAAGGTTTCATCCCTACTGAGACATTATGCCTCCATATAACGCCAATAATAACTTTCAATTATTTTAATGAAATGTACAAAAGGTAAAATAAGACAATGAAGCAACGTTCAAACGAAATGAATCAATAACTCACTGAAACAACTGATTAAAAAAATGCATTTTCAATTCTATAAAAAATACCTTTGATTTTAGGTAAACTCAGTTATCAATAATTAAATCCAATGAATTAGGCTGACTTTCGGAGAAAAATACAGTGTAGTTCACAAATAAAACAGAATCTAATAGATATATTTTGGGACGCGAACAATTAGTGAATAAGTAATAACTTCATAGAATGAAATAGTCTCACAAATTTTCTTTCAACGGAAATGATAAGAAACAATTGAAATTATCCACAATTACTCTATAAACAACCCCATCTCGCGCTCCTAACAGCAAGACAACTTGTATTGAGTTAGAGCAGTTTGAAATTAATGCGAATGTTTTGATGGTGTGATTGTTGGCTTGTCACGTTTTGTAATCCCCTGGAGGTAAATGGTATTAACGTATAAAAGGGTAGAGAAGGAAAAAGAAAAAGGAAAGCCAGTGGATGAAATAGACATTGGAAAAGGCGAGGTTGACGGCAGGGAGAGATCTTCACTTGGAGCGTGCCCAATTTACGGGGCTATGCCTCCGATATGCAAATTATGTTGGAGATACAGTCAAAAAGCTCTTGGCATGCGGACTGCGCTTTGATAACCATACATCAAGAGTATCTTCGGGAAAAGTTGGGGGGATTCTCCACCAAGCGCAATGAGTATGAAGCTTATGTCTTCACTTTTTCTAAAGAAGTTTTGAAGAATGGAAAAAAAAATATGGAGAAATGAAGGTGGAAAGATGCACATGATCTCTCTCCAAGCTGGTGTTCTATAACATCCCCACGTTCCACATGACTTTTTGATTATGTCCCCTGTACAGTTGTCTTCAGGATGTCCACCACACCAACCACCTCATTCCATTCCTCATATTTTTATTTACCTCGGATCTTTTTTCTTCCTGTCACAGTATTTTATTTCCAGCTCTGCCATCTATTGTTTTGTTCTCCAGTTTGTCATTGCCTTTTTTTGGCACAGAAATGCATCAACTTAGTTTTTTATTCTCGGTTTTTCACGGTTTGTCTTCTTTTTTTGTATCGACTTTCAAGAGCATTTTTCTCACTTTTTTGTATGTTTTATCTCAAACTCTAGAGAAAAGCAAAAATGTTTGGGAAAGGAAAAAAATGAGTGAAAATAAATTGTGACTCTGGGGGTAGGTGGTTTGGACGTCGTGCGTTTTCGTATCGACTTATCGATTCTTTATCCAGAGAGCGGAGTTGAATGTGAGAGGTAGCGGAAGAGGTTTTTCTATTCTTTTCTTTTTTTCGTGTTGAACGAGTGACGTAGGAGGAAAGAATTGGCGGAATGGTAGAGAGCTTTGAGGGTATGTTTACCCGGTCGTCTAGGCCAAGCCGCAATAAAGGAAAACAGACTGCTGTCGCCAATCTTTGGCGGACCCCCTTTTCGGGATTTCTGTATATGTTGGAGAAGGAACCGAATGGAAGATACGCGAGAGAATTGCTGAGGCTGAGGAGAAGACGTTCGAGGGACAAAAAATAACGTGACATTAGTTCAACCGGAAAAATGAGATCCCAATATCCTATATATCAGGAAGACAAAGGGAAACATTTGGTCAAGCGTAAAAACAAAGGATTAGTGGTTAAATTTTAGCGGCCAGTGGAATATACAAAATAATCGAAATAGAATAAATATTACAACAATATGAAACAGAACATTCTCAGTAGAACGTTATTCTCTATTGATAGGGGAATTAAGAAATTCACACCATTCAGCAGGATTCATTAGACCACAATATGGATTTCTTGAAATATTTCACTCTAATCCAATAATTCGAAAGGTATTCGCAAAATATAAATTCCATCTTCTGACTCACATTTCTCTTCAACACATCCCTCGTGAAGTTATCCGATGAAAATTATTCATTATCCGATTATTTGAGCTTAAGCCTGGGGCTTTCTCATCTTTTTTATCCTTGTCACATTTTCTCACTCCACACTTTCATAATCCCGAAACCAGCCATCACCAAAAAGAAAGGTTCTTCAAAAATTTTCTAATCCAATTCCCCCCCATTCACCATTTTCTTATGCCCATTTTTTCCCTTCCCCCATCCAATCCCTTTACACCAGAATGTATGAACAAACCCGTCTGGCCATTAAGGAACATCTACCCCTGAATCTGCCTCGCGGCACCATCTTTTTTTCTCATAGTCTAGACACAATGACGCTATCTGGAGAGACACGCAGCTTGGTGGCGCTGGCAATGGGGTACCAGCATACTGATATACTTTCGGATGAAGATAGAAAAGACAAGAAAGGAGGGAGATGGTTAGAATGCAGCTGAAAAGCCCCTGGGAACAGATAGGCAAAAAGGGTTTCTTGTTGCTCGCTGCAACGTGAAATTGCAACGAAAACGCAGAAGCGGTAGACAGTCACATGTGCCATCTCAATTCGCATCAAAACCCCACGAGTCCCGTTGACCCACTTTCATTACTGAGATGACGTGTGTTTGAGTGGAAAAGCACCCGCGTAAGGCATTTGACTTCTCATTTACATGCCAACAACGTTGAAATTACGAAAACAATTACGTATACACTTTGATTTTCAAATTCACAAACTGACACACTGACAGAAAAACGTACTTTTGGCTGGAAAATTAATTCTTGGTTCAACAATATTTTTTACTACCATATAATTCTTGAGCCGATCTTTTTGTCTTGCCCCTTAAGTATGCACGTTGTTCAGGGAAAGAAATATAACGTTATAACTTTCATTCTCTGGACAATGAAAAATACTTAAGGAAGAAGAGAAAAAGAAGGGCTCAAGGATTATGTGATAGTAAAAAATATTCTGGAACCAAGAATTAATTTTTCAGCCAAAAGTACATTTTTCTGTCAGTGTATGGACAGGAGTTACAGTAAACTGAATAAGCATATGTAAAAGTTTACCTGCGTAGTTTTCCTAGTCATAGCTATGCATAATTTTTGCCACATAGATACTCATAAGATCAAGAGATTGCTAAAAATAGGAGAACAATATACGAATGTTAATTGATAGATTCCTAATGAATGAGGGAACACATTCTCAGCAATCGAAGAAAAAATGAATTGTGAAAAATATGATTCCCTTGGTACAACAGACTATTTTTTTGTCAATTTACAAAAATGTGCAACTTTTAGATTAATCATATTGTTCCCACATTGCCATCTGTCCGATGAAGATCCAAAGTTTATGGTCAATTGCAAAGGAATATTTTCTACTTTCTCTCCTTCTATTTTACATTTCAAAACACGATCTCTATCTCGTTTGATAACACGTAAAACGCCGGACTAAAGAGATCTGTTAGTCTGGATACGATTTTTCGGAGTTTACTCACTAGGAATGGTGCATTACGAGATTAAACCACCAGTTGTCATGATGTTTTTCAAAATTCCCTTCAAAATAGGGAGAAGAAAAGTAAAGTAAGAATGAGGAACAAGCAAATGACGAGGAAAATACGCATGAAAAAATGTGATTCAACGAAAGTTGGGAGTTTCATAAAAAAGGTGAAGACGGGGATGAAAAAAAAAATTGATGTTAAAGTGGCACATCAAAGTTTCACGTAAACACGCAAAGAGAAACGTTTAATAAAAATTAGAGATCTCTTCGGCAATGTAAGAAAAAAATGTAGTTGTAGAAAATTTTAGGGAATTATGACAGAAATTTTGACCAAGAACCACTTTGCCGAAAAGCGCCATCATTTTTATTATAGATACAGAGAATTAGATACAGTAACTCTAATTCTTTAAAACAATTTTGTTATTTGATTATTTCAATTATAATTACTATTGATATGAATCGCTACTGGAGACAGGAATTCTTCTTTTCTGCATGGAGAAAGAAAACATACCTAAAGGGGGAACAATCAAAAACAAGATGACAAATGAAAAAAGAAGGACTAGGGTGGATAAAATTTATTCCATCAGGTCGGCATCTTATTTTGTTGGCGCGCTAGCTTTATTAAAATAATGGCTGTGCATTTGCATCGCAATTTCACGCGAGGACCTTCGAAGAAATTTGTTTTGGCTTCCTCGATGGCACGTTTTTTTCGTTTTATCGTACTTTTTGTTCTTCTCCAGGAAATTTAGAGGGTCGTGGGAAGATTAGGTGAGAGGAGAAACCATTCTACTTACTCTATCTTCCGCACCTAAGGGCCTTCTTCACAAAAAGTCACAACCTTATGTCATGCAAAATCGTCGACAATTCTCATTTCTCAAATCCAACTATCTAGGGTAGATAACCAGATTTCCGGGGCTATACTTGGGAAGACGGAAGGCCTTGGAGTAGAAGGACGAGCGGAGGTGTAGGTTGGGGATGGAGAGGGATATGCCTAATCAAATTGTAAATTCGCTAAAAATGCAAATTAGTCCGACAGTATTCCTATCTGTGACGTGAACGAGGAAACTGGAGAAGCAACGGGGGATAGAGTACACGCAAGCCGCACCTAAAACCCCAGCAGTAGAGTCTGTGCATTTTCGTACCTACAGACGAATGAAACATCAGCGGTCGTCCATTTACATACACAGAAACGGGTGTGAGTACAGCGACTAAGGGAAGGAGACAGACTGAAAAAACCATTTTCCAAATGGAAATAGCATTTTCATTTCCTGGCCACAGCTTCGGGAAAGTACCTGTATGCGTGTATCACATCGCTGTTGTCTACTAAATTCTTCCTGCGAGGGTAACAATTTTTAGTATAATTTTAGTATTGCTGTGTGTTAGTATTTGTGAATTTATTGCATTCAAAGTTTCCTTGTCTGTGAGATAGAACCAACATTTCCCTGAATTAATGGCGTCACAATATTCAGGATATCCATATCAAAGTCGAATATGGATTTTCCCAGCGGATCCTTCCTGAATTTAATTTGTTGGAAAATCGAAAAAATTAACAACCGTAATGAATAATGAAAATTTGTGTCTGAAAATAAAAAATCTCCAAACCCTATCCATAATTCATATTGAACTAAAATTTGTCTCCCTCATCGAAGTGTTGACACTGATTTATCGCTCAGCCCAACTTCTGCACTTTAGTTTCTCAAAATCGGATTCGTCCGAATAAGCTGGATGAACTCTACAGGCCATACCATCTCTCCTAATAAATACAAGTATAAAAAGTCTTGGGGCTTATAAACAACAAAGTATAATATCATCTACCATGAGAACCGTTGACCGCCTATACAGTCTCTGAATTAAGGGTCTCACTCGATTTATCGATCTCACGATTTCGTTATTAGATTCCATATACGATTAGAAAGGAGGAAAGGAAGTGAACCATAGGAGAAGGAAAACCCTGAAGACCCAGAGGGCGGCCATTTCGTTATTTATTATACGATCGCTGCAATATTCAGTGGGGAGAAATTGATTTGAAATTAGAGTCGTCTCTTAACCCATCCCCATGCTTTATCAAGCTCTGATCCATTCTCTCATAATACAAATTGCTTTCAACTCACAATGGATATCTTTTTCTTCTATTTTATCCGCAATTTCATGAATCTCGCAGTCTTCAATACCCACTCCATCATTACATTACCTCTGCATTAATTCAATCGTACAAGTCAATAATGAATATCCAGATTATGAATTCTACCTAAGGAATTATCACAATTATTCATTGCTTAAATTTGCAATGATTATTATCGTCACCAAGTTGCCAACTATTTATTTAACTCTTACCTATTGATTCACCTCTTTTCTTCTTCATACAGAAAAAACGTCAGGTCAACTAATTAACCAAATGAAGAATAAATACTCTGAAACTTTTCAGCCGCCTAGCAGTGAAGCAAAACCTTTTTCACAAAATTTCTACCGACAAAAGCGTGCTAATTGAAGGAACGGAGATTGAACAAATACTAGTTCTCTCATCTCCCCTATTTTCTAGAATAAAACCGGAATGAAAACTTCATTAATAAATTACTGTTGGACACCTTTTGTAACTACAGCGGCTGGAAATTGCAGAAAATGGGGAACACAGAGTCCCCTCCCTTATTTCCTGACTCTCCGTCATTTCTACTGCGACATCACAATTCACATCCCGCACTGAGAACAAGAGCTAGCGTTCCCCCTATCCGCATATCGCCGTGCCCATATTTTTCATCCACGGTTGATTATTAACTAAAATTTGACATTTTCGATTTCAGTGCATTATTAAATACGGAAATGCGTCGATCAAAAAATTTATGATTAACTTCATCCATGAGCTTTTTATATGTTTAGGTCTAATAAAATTTTAAAGCTAAAAATTGATATCTGCGTTTTTAAAAATGTTTCTCTCATGTTAGACGTCCCAGTAGAAATTGTAAGTGACGAGCGTCCTGGGATGGTACACTTAAAGCGGTGGTCGACGTGTCATCCGAAAGTGGACATAACCATTCACATATTCCACACTGAGAGAAAAATTTAGTTTTGCCAAATATTCATTTACTTGACAGAAGTATTTACTTAAAAAATCACGAATTTCTCCAGCTCTGTCATTTCCAAGT
>JAPYZM010001923.1:0-22931 GCA_030522845.1 Psyttalia concolor
ACTGAAAAGTTACTTTTCCGACGCATTGAGATGAAAAATATTGTTCGTAACACGTGAAAAAAGTGGTTTTTGACTCGTGGGATTGTATCACTCGCCTTCGGCTCGTGATATACCTCCCACTGGCCGAAAACCATTTTTTTTTCACTTGTTACGAAATATACTATTTCATCACGCTGGGTCGGAAAAGTAACTTTTCAGTCACTCTCCACTTTGCGTCGGATGACTGAAAAATATTTTCTACAATTTTAATAACAATCCTACAAAGGCCACTGACGAATAAAAAACAAAAACGCTCTGTACGACCCTTTAATAATTTCTTAATAATTTTTTTTAATAATAAATTCACGCAAACTCTGACATTTATCTCAATGCAATATCGCAAAACAAAATGTACAGATAATTTGTTGGGAGACGATAATAAAATCAATCCCTGCCTTAATAAATGAAATGTATTCGGGAATGCATTTCCTTCGCATTCTTCAATCTCAGATATCCCATGAGCTTCTGGTAAAAATAGCATCAATTCCAAATGATAACATTCTTCAGTGGCTGGGAATAACACTTGGAATGAAATATCAGAGGCATTGAAACTGAACTTCTCCCGAAGGACATTACAATTTTGAGTATTTTTTCCAGGTCATTGACACACCAAAAGTTCCATTCTCTTCCATATCTCCTTCGCTCAAGGTTTCCTCAGCACTCGCTCTGTTCCTTTCTCTTTTTTCCCACCAAGTGAGTCACGATCCCAGCGTCACAACATGTTGAATATTTCGTTTTTTCTTTATTTCACGTCTGCTCTATCGTTTTCCCCCGAGCCAGCATTAGTAGCAACAGACTGCGTCAACACACTGCACACAGGCTTTTTTTTTTCATTTATTTCTGATGTTTTGTTTTTTTTAATCCACCCAAAGGGCTTAATTCTTCCATTCCAAATATTGATGAAATTGGTTGCCCTACGGTTTTATTGTCAACTGAAAATTGTACTACTGTGTATCGTTGGGAGAGGCTCACTCATTTCGCGATATAATCGGGTTTTGCGATAGGAGATAAAATGTTACTGACTCACAGCACGGACTGGCTCAACAATTCTGCCCAGTGTGGCGTGATTGCCAGCAGTTTTGGGGGATAATTCTCGGATTTATTCGCCAGTCCTGACATACGACATGTGCAATAGTCAAGTTAAATGCCGGTAATCGATGGTATTCGATTAATTCGGAGGGAAAACGCTTTCTTATGGATAAAGTCGAGTGAGTGGTTGTTATTTTGTGATATTTACACGTCAAATAATTTAGTTTTTTGTGGCAGTGACTGCTACTGGTTGTCTATCGATTTTACAAATTTATTTTCCGTGATTTCTCGTGGAATGCTCGATAGGACATTTTTTTTGTTGAAAATATTCTACAGAAAATCTTTAAAGTTCGATTTTTTATGCGAAGTATTCTATTCGCATATTTTTTATCAAACTTCTTCATAGGGGAAAGCAATTTGCATAATTTTAACCGTAGAAATTCAGCAGAAATTATTATTAGACAAATATAATTCTAAATTCCTCTGGGAATTTTGTTTACACGCGTTGGGTTTTATTTTTATTTTTAATTCTGGGGAATTTATTATTACGAGTGTCTAATTTATTTATGCCATGGGATTTTATTCTCCTGTTTGTTTATGTAGAATTTATTGTTGTAAATTGCTTTCGCATTTGTAAATATTTACTTCATTAAATTATGGATTTTGCGGTTTATTCGGTATTCAGTGAATGAAATATATTCTAAAAATCATTTTTAATGAATGCTCTATCCGTTCTCAGCTACATTTACAAATTTATTAATTAAAACAACTAAGTAATCCAAAATAGCCTCATTATAACAATTATTTTATCCTATTCTGTCCTCAAACGAGTGAGTCGTTACGAGCAATTGACATTCCTCATTTTTCCAAACTTCCAACTTATTAACAACTATCCCTCTCAAACATTTGCCTTCGTTAACAATCTATATATTATTTAAAATGAATGGAAATTGGGGGTTTTAGTCAGTAGCTCCAAAGTCGTAGTCATGAAATTATAATGGCCATCCATCCAATATTCATGGAATCTGTTGCATTCTCCAGCGTCGGTGAATTCACTGGCAGAAGATGAAGAGAAGAAAAAAAAGAACAAAAAAATATCTCAAATGAAAATAAACTTGAAGACGGAACTGGGTAATCTAGTCAATTTGATTTTGTATAATTTTAGGCAACAATCGCCGAGCTCCGGCACAACAGGGACCTCAACGATTTCATCCTCAGGGGCTGATGGCGAAAGTTCACAGAGTATTGGTATGTACGCCGTGGGAAATACAAACAGCGTTACAACAACTGATAAACCAATAACAACTGTTCCGACGATCTCACCTTCTGTGCCTTCAGCTACGAATCCTGCATCAACAGCAATCAGTACATCAAGCCTGGCCATTACGAGGAGTGTTTCGGCACCAGCAGGACCAAGACCCACTATTGAACCATGCAATCCGGGGAGCACAGCTGGCTCGGTTGGGCAGAAGCCACGACTCAAGCGAAATATGAGCCGAACGGAGGCGGTAAAAAAGTAAGTTTTGTTGTTTTTTTTTTCCAGCCGGAGAATTCTTCGATTTTTCACTGAAGTTGTCTTTTACCATCGGCAAACTTCGTAGATTTTTTTTTTCCACCTCGCCGGGAGGCTCCGCTCACTTCGCTCACTTCTCTCCCTCATCCTTACACGTCTCCACGAGTTTATAGACAACGAATTGTTTGTCTCCTACAAATGTTTTTTTAATAATTCGGAGCAGTAAAAAACTTGACCCAGGAACGGATCTCGGGAGGTTCAAAGTTTTTCTCTGACATTTAAGATTATTTAACCTCAAAATCAATTAGTTATTGATTATTAGTATTAATTAATTAGTTGTGACGTTTTGGAGTTGGACCATGCTCAGCATTAATCCTGGATGATCTAACTATGTGAATAGTGCCTGTCACTATTCACGTATGGAAAGGTTTTTCTTCATTTATTTCCTAGGGCCGTCACACCCAGTATACCGGCTAACCGTCGCGTGGGTTTCACTCGCGTTGGGGATTTTATGTGGAAGGTTTGGGTACGGATTCTTCAACAAACACTCGCGTAACCAGTAGATAACAGCTATTTTATTCACTACTAACTAATATCTAAGATACACGACACGGTTACTGATGGGTTCGGTACGCGTTATTAATATCTGGCGAGGTAAGATGACCGGTTAGCTCTCCTCCCAATCGTATTCTGACTCTTCAAGAGTCCTCAAGACTTTGTCAAGCCCTAATTCGCTGAGCTAAGCAGTCCCACAGTTTTGCCTCACTAACATTGTCTCTTGTTATCATTGACAGAGACTTAACACTCAAACAGTCCATTTCAAAAGACTGGACTCTTCAAAAACCGTGTGACTGCTGACCAAGGTAACCAACAATACCGAGGGACTGCTGATCAATGTCCAAACGACACCCTCGGGCTGCTGACCAATGTCTGGATGGCAGGAAAGGAGGATCATATCTCTAACTCACGTCATCCAACATTGTTCAGATTATTATTTGAATATTTATTTATAATCGAAGTATTGATCGATCCCAATGCGTCACAATGTTAATTATGAATAGCAGTGTCGACTTGACTTTTCTCCATCAACAATGCAATTTATCTAACAATGTCTGACCTCCATTGACAAACTCCCAGACTCACTCCAACCGAATTATTTTAATTGCACGAAATAAATAATTAAACTCACTATAAACGAATCCTCTATTCTCCCTAGCTACATAAAAAGAGAGACTGCCACATTCTTCGGTGTGGACGACGAAACGGAGAGCCTCGAGAGACAGAGATGGCTGGACAGAAGGAGGCGAATGGCGTCGCGAAAATACGGAGCTCTTCTACCGGAGCACAAACCGGTGGACCCAGACATAACAAAAGATATTCCAGATTCCACTGAAATACCAGAGGTAGTTTGCTATTATCACTTGGTATATCGACTCTCTAATATACGCTTGACATTAACCGATTAAATTATTCTTAGAATATTACGTTACGACGGTGGCAGCAGCCAGTGCGGAGAAAAGACTCGGTAGCACGGATGACGTTGTCAGGACTTCATTACGTCGTTGAGGTCAGTGCGGCAATATTAAAAACCCTGGAGATGAAATCATTTCTCCCTACTTGCACGCAATTTGAGGTTTCGCATTAAATTCTCGCATTTCCAGGGAGTGTAAAATGGCTGGAAAAAAATGACACACTTTTCCCCCTCATATTTTCCAATTTCCTACCTGCTTTTTTGCGAAGGGAAGGGATTAAATTTTCAACAATATTAGTTCCTTTAAAAGAACAGATGAGAGAATGTTCTTCATTTTATTTTCACTCGCGGGGAGTCATCGAACGATGGGTGCCTCGATTTCAGTATAATCTACTGTCATAAAACAGTTGAAAGGGATGACGAACTTTCCATAGACTCCAGTATCAATTAGCTTCCTCAAATACCGTAAAACTGTTACGTATTTACTGAGCAAACTGGTTGAGATGGTTTTCAGTTCATTCCGGAAATTCTGAATTAAATAATAATACAGCAGGAATATTTGTATTTATTCAGGTGGAAAGAATTAGAATTTCAGTTTTCATCTGACAATGGTTTACGGTATGAGTTCCCACTGAATTATTGCCTGAGGATTCAGTGATTTTCGGGGAGACTGCTGGTGCTATGAAATAAGACAATTGACGAACCATTAATTTCTCCAATATTCGGGGAAGATGAAGGAACTTTGCGGAGTGTACCTGATTCCTTTGGCGCACTCTGGACTAATCAGCTGATTTATGATGTGACGGTGAATGAGGGGAATAAGGAATTTTTCTATAATATATTCTCCTCATTCCAGACTCTAACTCGCCAGCGTCCGCTGGAGAGGTCCGAACCGCAGCCGGAATCTCGTAGCTTTCCACCGAGTGTAATTTCATCATTCCCACCCACCGATGGTGTTACCTCTGACAATGATGACGCCAATGCCATTGGGGATGAGGAAGAGGAGGCATTCTTCCAACGACCACCAGCCCCACCACCACCGCCCCCACCTCCTCTGCCATCGTCAACGCCTCATCAGCAGTCTCAAGTTTCGGTTGAACAAGCCATTGCGGATACTCTCAAGAGTGAGGACATGTCTTCTTCGGATAGTGATCATCTTGACAGCGGCAGTAGGACTGCAGAGCGCGGCTCTGGTGGCGGGGAATTTGTCAGGTAATTTCAATCGGTTAAAATCCTCTGGTTCATCCTACGAATAGCCATGAATACTAAATTCTGAATTCTGCTGAGCCAATTTCAAATTCTCGGCGAGGATTATCAAAGGATATATCCATTTTTTTTTTTAACGAGTCGATAGAAGGAATGGAGAATTTTTAATTGAAGGGAATGATGTGATAATGAGAACTGATTAGCGGAGGTCCGAAAATTCTTATGACAAATAAATCGTCGAATTTTTGCGGATTTTTCGCGAAGATTGAGAACAATTTGGAGAAGGTGGGGCTGGGCCTTGAGATGACAATTTAAAATGATAGGAAACAAGCCTCGCTCGATGAGTTGTTTTGTCTCGTTGTCATACAATTCATCATAACGATCACCTTCTTAAATCATCATTTTAGATTCGCATCACCAAAGAAGGAGGATCCCTGCATAGAAGCCTCCCATCCACGTAGAGCCCGATCAATAGCAAAGGACCATTACACCTCGAGGTATCCACAATTCATTCTCCCAAAATAGAAAAAAGAATCCACTCATTCCTCTTCATAAAATCGTTCACCATTTCGTTAATAAAAAACTTCTACAGAACAACCAATTGGCGCAGGTCAGGGCAGAGTGGACGAATTGATGGTGAGGCAGGGAGCCAACAGCAAGACGAAAGTGTAATATTGAGGAGGGGCACTGGTGGCACTAGGATATCATCAAGCATCATCGACCGTGTATTTGACAACAGTAATAGACGACAATATGGCATGGGTGTTGTTGGACGATTCTTGGGGTCAGCAGATAATCTTAATTTATTGGAACGACTGGTGGTAAAGTATGCGCGTGCCGGTTGCAGTAGAATAATTGATTTTATTATTCCAGAGGATCTTTTCGCACGAGTGTTGCCCATAAACCCCACGTGAGAAAACAATTGGACGATATTGATGATCACAGGCCGTTCTTCACGTATTGGATAACGACTGTCCAAATTCTCGTGATGATTACTTCACTGATTTTTTATGGATTCGGCCCGGTTGGATTGGACGTCAATCATCGATCGGGATTGGTAAGTGGCCATTCGGGGGCATATTCTCAGTCTTCGAGATACGCTTTTTGTTCTTTTGCTTTCACGACGGGTGACAAAGTTTGGAAAACAAAGTTACGAAATTATGATTTTTTGTGGTGTCTTGGTGAAGGTGCTGGTGACGAGTCTCTCATTACAACAAGTCGATTATCAAGAGCCCGCTAATTTTTGGATCGGTCCACGTGCCGCTGACCTCATTCACTTGGGGGCGAAATTCGCCCCCTGCATGCGACGAGACCTGAAAATCCTCAAGGAGATTGACGTGTGGCGGGAACGGGAGAGAGACACTGCTTGTTGCATCAGAAACGACGACTCTGGCTGCGTTCAGTCCAGCAAGGCAGACTGTTCAGTAAGTACTCTCAGGATAATTCATGAATATCCATAATTGATTGTTAATGGATTAATATTGGACAATTTAAAATGGTGCTATAATAAAAATAATTTCTCCATGCGAACCACCTGATCCGGGGAATGAGATCTACCTTGGCGGTAATAGACACATCAGACAAATGATGTGTTTGCATGCATTTTGTTATTCATTCAATGAACTATTTTCTGAATTTGAATGATTGATTGATTATGTTTTGTTTACTGTACATTATGCTGTACAAATACATTGTGACACTGAGTCACAAAAACAGGAAACAACAATAACAAGATATAGCGCACAAACATTCAAGTGAGAAAATAGGCTTTTTGTCACTCAGTCCGTAAAGAACTACTTCACGGCCGCTTCGCGGCCGTGAAACACCGCCCACAGGCGTCGTGACAAAAAATATTGGTTGACACACGGCTGCGAAGAACTTTTCTGCCTCATATGATTACAGAACTCGCCTTCGGCTCGTCCTGTAACCTCATATTCGCCAGAAAAGTTCTTCACGGGGAGGACAATCAGACAAGCACTCGACCCGTGCTTACAACCCTCGCCTTCCGCTCGGGTCGTAATTTTGCACGTGAGGACGACTTGTCTACTTTTCCTCCCTAGGTGAGAAATATACTAAATTACTAGCTAAAAATTGAAAAGCTACTCTTAAGGGCAGTAGAAAACCAGAGCAAGTTAAGGAAAAGAGCGAAGAGAAGCGAGACATAAAGACAGAGAGAGAGAGAGAGAGAGAGAAAAAATTGGCTTTTAACTTTTCGTTCTCATTTTTGAGTGCGAAAATTCCTTTTCCGATTCTCGTATCCGCGTTAACAACACATTGTTCATGAATAAACTCACATTATAATTCCATTGCGCTTTTGAGGAAGGAAAAATATGGAGTCTGACTTTGAAACAAAAAAAATGATAAAAGCTTTCATTTGTTCTCGTCTCTCTCTCTCTCTCTCTCTCTCTGTCGTCTGTTATCACCTCCCCATTAACGAATGCATTAAAAAAATCCCAGAATACCATATCAACGTGGAAAAAGTGGGGACCGGGTGACAGTGGTCCTGGAGGTAGAATAAGTGGCTCAGTCTGCGGCCTAGATCCCAAATTCTGCGACGCACCAGCAAGTATAGCCCCCTACGAGTGGCCAGACGACATAACAAAATGGCCAATATGTCGTAAGATGAATCCCTTCAGTCAGCGATTCAGGTATTTCCTCCGTTTCCCCAATTTCCTCTTAATTATTCGAAAAGTTCACCCTCCAATCATCAATAATGTAGATCGGATTTCAGAAGCAACAATGGACAACCACCGAACAATAGTAATTTCCCAGTGGGACGTTACAAAGACAAAATGGCGGAGCACATGGTGTGCGAAGTGATTGGACATCCCTGTTGTATTGGCATTCACGGAATGTGTAGAATTACGACAAAAGAGTACTGCGACTTTGTGCATGGTTATTTCCACGAGGAAGCCTCATTATGCTCACAAGTTGAGTGTCTTCATGATGTGTGTGGTATGATACCTTTTTTACATCCCGAATGGCCGGATCAGATTTATCGTCTGTTCACAACGATATTTCTTCATGCTGGGTGAGTACTTATTCCCAGTTATGAGATAATTGTCGAGCTGTCTAGATATAAACCTGGGGATTGATCAGATAAAACAAGAACTAGCTGGAGATCTCAATATTATTTGGATCATTTCAGTCGGCGCCAATCTCCTCCACATTTTTCGCATCCAACAGCTGATTTTTTATAATTCCCATTGATTATTTCACTTCGTGTCGTGGCCAATTGTCCTTAATACGTCGATAATTTGTTAATGATCATGAGATGAGTTAATTATCTTGGGGATAATTCATGGCGTTGGACTCGAAATGTCTTTCTCGTTGGTTAAAGACGTCTGATCGTGTTAGTTTTGCGTAAATGAGGAGATTAAATTGTTCAGAGCCTCCGACTTTGAACTTTGAGTTCAGGAATTAGGTCTTTTGCGTTTGGAGATGACTCTGAAGCAGAGGATGATCGGCTGGACGACGCCCTTGGGGCCTCCATATTTAATCCCGCGGTGACCGAGGGCCGATTGACGCCGGAGTATTTTAGTAGTTCGTTGGTTAATATTTATAGACATCGACAGTTGTATTCAGTGCTTTATTGACAAATACGTTTCTACCATTCCAATATAGTGATGATACATTTCGGGGTCGACATTGTTTGAGTATAGGATTTTAAGACGGCCCTAGGGAGAGCCTTCTTTTTTATTTGCCGAGGGAACTGATTTTCAGCCAACGACTCATAACCTCACTTTCTTAATTCCCAATATTTTAGCTGCGATTATTTGGATTATTTCAGAATTATTCACCTGGGAATCACCCTGCTCATTCAATACTACTTGATGAGGGATCTGGAGAAGCTGACGGGATGCCTGAGGATCGCCCTGATTTATTTTATTGGAGCTCTGGGTGGAAATCTTGCTAGCGCCATATTCATTCCCTACAGGGCCGAGGTGAGAAATCAAATGAAATATTTGGTAAAAATCCATTGCATCAGTTGGATGGGAATAGTTGGAATGTACGAATGCAATATCTTCTCCAGGTGGGACCAGCAGGTGCGCATTTCGCTCTGCTGGCGACACTCGTCGTCGAGGTGTTGAACAGCTGGCCGATGCTGAAGCACCCACGCCAAGCCCTCTCCAAGCTCATCATGATTCTCATTGGCCTGCTGATCATGGGCCTTCTTCCCTGGGTCGACAACTACGCCCACCTCTTCGGCTTCATCTTCGGCTTCCTCGCGGCTTATGCTCTCATGCCGTTCATAAGCTTCGGACGGTACGATCGACGGAGGAAAATCATTCTCATCTGGGTCTGCCTCATTGTCATTGTCAGCCTCTTTGCTCTACTACTCACTCTCTTCTACAATGTACCAGTCTACGAATGCGAGGTCTGCAAACTCTTCAACTGCATTCCCTTCACCAGGGACTTCTGCGCTTCCCAAAATATTAATTTCAACAGGGAGGAACCCGTATGACATATGGGGCCGCGGTTACAAGTCGAGCGAAAAGTACCGTTCGGCCCACAAATTGACGCTCGCTATTCCATTATTCATTGCGAATCCCTTATCATCGTTGGGACGATTATGTATCCATTGATACGCAGGAGGAAATTGAAATTTCAGGGACTGTTGAGAGCCAGGGAATTCAGAATTTCAGGGGTCATTCAGTGAATTTATTTGCGTACACGTGCGAAAACAATTGGCAAACAAAATTTCCGTTTTTGGAGAATTTTATTTGGTTTCTCCGGTCTCGGGTGAACACAAATGGATAATGGAGAATATTTTGGAGGAATTCCATTGTCCCTAGGGGTTTTGTTGAAGGATTTCTCGTAGAGACTCGTCGAGCCCTGATTTTATCAAAATTTTCGATTGTTTTTAGGGCCAGTGGAAGGGGGGAAAGTATTGTTAGGGTTGGGGACCTCCCGGGATTCCTCGGTGACAAGATTTCTTGAAATTTCAATGGGATTGGGGTGTAGGGAAATGTGAAAATAATCCGGGGGAGTTTTTCCACCCGCTGACAACCGATGAGACATAAAAATGGACTGAACTCTAGTACTTATACCAACAATCATGAGATTAATGAAGCATCAGTGTTTTCCAAAAAGTATTTTTAACATGGTATAGATATAATTATCACTCTCGATCGTTTTCTTCTACTGCCATTCACTTTAATATTATTATTATCACAAAATTGAGAAGTAATATTTTGCATGAGGTGAAAATCGTGCAGATTAATATTGATGCCTTAAAATTAATCTACCGTTGAGCAGTTGTAAGATCTTCAAAATTGAAAATGGAGATCAATTTGAGGCAGTGTAAATATGTAATCAAGATTGATTAAGATGATTATTGGTAATGGAGCTTCAGTGGCTGCACCTGACAATGGTTACCAGTTCACGTATTTAAAAAATTAATAGAAAAAACTAGGGTTTTCATCAATAAATTCTATTGAATTTCTTGATTAACAATTGCAGTAGATTTTCATTGTTACACGGGAACTCTTGAACATGAATTTTCCAAGATTTCCCCTCATTTTCATTTCATCGTAATAGCATTAAAGACAAAAAAAAGCAATTGTTCAATAATTAGTAGTTAATTAATGTGTATTGAGGAATTAATACGCAGAGAGTCTTGATAAAATTTCATTGAAAACTCATTTCAATGTAGAGTACAATGATTTTTATTAGATTTGGGGGGGGGGATAAATCACATCGAACTTTAATAGAATTTCTTAACGAATGCACTGGAATCTTCTATTCAATGTTTTCGTACGTGTTACTCCATTTTATCACCGAAAAATACGGTTTCTCTGACTGTTCGGGTATGATTATAATTGTTTCCAGTAACCAATCGTGTGTATCCCCTAAATTTTAACAATTAAGGCTCGTCTTGAGATTGGTTTTTTATTTTTTTCCCTGGGTTCCCCAGAATTCCCCAGATTTCACGGTTTTTTTCCCTGGGTAATTACACACCCGAGAAAACCATAAAAAATTATCATTGCAGCATGAAATGAACCTCCGTAATCTCTTTTTAGGCGATAATTAGGTGTGATAAGTGTTAAATGCCGATAAAAATATAATTATCGAAGTTTAATCACAGCCTCAACTCCCTAGACATTCTGGCCGATGTAGACAATATGGCGGCCGAATCCACTCAATAAAAAAACAATAATTATTATTCCTACACACTCTTGAGACCTCTGGCGATTTGTTTTCACATGTGTAATTCCCCAGGAAAGAAAACCGACAAAAAACTGTGAAATCTGGGGGATTCTGGAGAATCTAGAGCAGAAAACAAAAAAAATCTCGAGAAGACGGGCCTTAAAGGCCGGGTGGAATAATTTATCACCTCGAGATCTCCGTCACTCATTACACGTAAACTACTAATCAAATCGTGAGCAGACATCATTTCCGACTTGCAGAAATCATGCGCGGAGGTCGGAAATTAGGTTTACTCACGATTTAATAATTATTTTTCTCGTAATTAGTCACGAGGATTTCGAGGTTACCAACTATTACACCCGGGCCTTGAGGCGTCTTCTTGAAAAGTATTTTTTCCCCAGAATTCTCCAGATTTCCCTACTTTCTTTCCTTTTACGCCAGAGTAGATTACACATGCTGGAGAGCAGCAAATGAAGCACCACAATCTCTTACTCGACGATAATTACGCCTGAATTGTCTGCTGAATGTGTAGGGATAATAATTATTGTTTTTTTCATGAGTGGAACTCGACCGCCATATTGTTTGCGTCAACCAAAATATCTAGGGGATTCTCGGCGTGATTATACATCGATAATTACCCTCTTATCGTCGATTTATCTTGATCCCACCTAATTATCGTCACGTAAGCGATTATGATCCGTCTTTGATTGCAAAATCAGAATTTGTCGCGCTTTCTAGCGTCCGTAGTCCACTCCGGCGTAGGGGCAAAAATTCTCGGGGGAATCTAGTAACAATAATAAATAAATAAATCCCAAGAAGACGGGCTTTAATGAAAAAAGCCCTTGTACATAATTACGATGGACTATTCTAACATGGCTATAAGCAACGACTTAAACTGACATAACGAGGTGAAAGCAAAAGAAAAAAAGAAAAGTCAAGTGTACATGTAATATATTTTATATAGAGAAAAACAAAGAAAAAAGTGAAAATGCGCAAGCATTGGCGCATCTGAACGATTATCTTCGCGAGTGGATGAGCCGAGTAACAAGTGAAAGATGTAATTTTCATATGTAGAAGAAACAAATCCTCGATAAATATACGGAAAAAAAAGAAAAACCACTATGTAACTAAGTTTTTTATTAAAAACAAATTATTGCAGTCGACTATAATGGCACATTAATATGTATTTAATCGATTCTAATTAACTGTAAATATCACAAGTCCGAGAGGGTACCGGTGAATTAAAAAAAAAAAGTATTAACAGCAGATAGGACTTATCGTGTGGGAGGAATCTAATTCGAAAGTGATTTGAGTGACTGATTACAACTGTAATTATATGAATGTGTATTTTATTATTACAGACTATGTGAAAATTGTGCGACAGATGATGACGAGTGGACAAGTCTATCAATTGACTAATTCAATGAAAGTGGTGTTAAATCATTTCCATTTTTTTGTTTATTTTTTTTTCCCCCTGGAATCGAGTTATTTCAGTTTTAAAATGATTATTGTAGTCTCCTGTAACTGCTGTAACGGGTATTATTGCGAGGGAATGTAAAGGTTCGGAGATAAATAAAATATAAATATTGACAGTAGTTAAACTTTTCAAATATAAACTACACGAAATGACATGTGCCACGATATGAAACAAAAAATAAAATAAAATAAACAAATTAAATCGGAATGATCAATAAGGTTTACAGAATACGTATATTATCACTGCGTGTAACTTATAAAGTATGAACTCAATGATATTATTCACCCTGAAGATATAAATATTCATTCACCTATTTTTGTTTTTCAAGTCATCGTCATTTTGTCATTTATATACGGTACTCATAGAAAGCGAAGTTGAGGGGTGAATGGGGAGGTATAAAAATTGAATATATCATCAGGTTTCGTCTAATTGCGTATTTATTTCCACGATGGGAAGATGAAAAAAATTTTATATGAATAACTTCATGAATTAAGGATTTATCCATTATACTTTGAGGGATGAGAGCAAAAAGAATAACAAATATGTACATTGAGATAAATATTTATTTTGAACGTGTGAGACAACGGGATGTGCACAAAGAAGAACATGGAAATAATATTTTCAATTCTCAAATGGCGACCAAAGAATTAAAATTAAAGAGAATGTAAATTTTGAATTTGGTGTTCTGGACAAACTGTTTCGTGTTGTTATCGAGGGAGAGAGGGAGAGAAAGAGAGAGAGGAATGAGAAAAATAGAATCAAATGGAACGCTTAAATCACTGTAGCAACTCTCCATTAATATAAACCATGTCCTCTCCGAGTTGACCTTGCGAAAATAACGTAAAATCCAATAGTCGAATGAATTTATTAAATAGTGAGAACACGAAAGAGTTTTTCTTACAGCCCGTTTAAACTTCATAATCATAATATCCAATGACAACCACCAAAAAAAAAAAAAGAGAAAAAAAAAGAAAAAAAAAACAAAGTTATGAAATAAAAATAGGCACCTTCTTTATGTATTATGCATCTCTGTACAATCGCCCTATGTGCAAAGGTTATTCATGAATAAAACTAAATTTGTGGAAAATTATTGACAAGTATTCCCCGAGTGAATGATAGTATTGCCGATAAATCAGCGGCCCTGATACTGATGTATTAGCTATTAATTGACATCCAGGATGCCTTCGTCTGTTGATTCAACTGGTTATTGTTGTTTTTCTTTGATGATGTATGATTTGCCCCGCCGGGAGAGCATTCCAATTTCTTCAATGTTCAAATTAATGATTATTATTTATTATTCGTAACGTGAATAAAACGAGTATAAACTGAATTGTTGATGTGTCAATGTCGTACGCTGCGCACAAGTCGCCAGTGATAATTTTCCTCTTGCGAAAATTTTGAGAAGTGCTTTTTAGGCTTTCTCTTTTTGGATTTTCTGACGAGTGGAATTGTCGGGCTCGCCAATTTTTTAGAAGAATTACGGGGGTGGCTACCGACGGATGGTAAGCAGGGAAGAGAATGGTGCAGTGGAAAAAGACGTACACGGACAGACGGAAAATTCGGTAGTAGTACGTTATAGCACCTCCAAACCAAAGTTTGTTTTGTTTCGATGAGAGATGACCTAGACCAAGCTGGGAAAGTCGAAAAAACGCTAACTTTTGAGTAACTTAACCTTGGAACCTCTAAAAACAATACTTAGTGAATCTCAGCGATTCGCATCACTCTTGGCATGAACCAGTGAGAGGTTCCAGATTCCAGTGTGCAAGAATCGTTATGAATATATAAAAATATAATAATAAATATTTTTCTGACATCGGACCTAAAATCGCAGATAATAGGCCCGTCATAAATGCTCAAAGAACTACTACATTTTATTTTCTCCCGTTTTCGTTGCCCTCTTGGTACAAGTCTAGATTTCTGACATCTAAACAACTCCTTGGTGTAGTCTGTGTACATTGGATTATTGCACTCTTCTTCTTACGACAGAGTCTATAGTATTCTTCGAGAATCATTCTTGGTCTTAGAATGAAAAATTTTCAAATATTGAAAATGAATGTATTTTTTTCAATACTTCCCAATTAGTCCCAGGCCTGATTCTTGGCGATAATTGATCGCTGGCAATGGGGTAACCATAACTACTAAATAAAAATTCCGATGGGGTGGGAGGCGTATTAAGTCACAATTACCAAAATATTTTATTCTTCTCCTAGAACGAGGACTATCTCCAGTATTACCAACAAGTGATAACAATTATTGATTATCAGGTTGGAAGGGTACGAAAAAAAAACGCCCACGACCAGCCAAAAATTGCAATTTCCCAAAAAATTGTCTGAAATTCCCTTCATCTTCTGAAATTTAATTGATTACAGGGAAAATAGAAAAAAAAATTGGCCCATGAGGGGATCGAACCCGCGACCTTCGCGTTATTAGCACGACGCTCTAACCAACTGAGCTAATGGGCCTGACGATTTATGCTTTTCCAAACATAAACAAGAATTCGACAACTGAAAAATGTGCACTTTTATGAAAAAAATCGCCCAAAAATCTAATATTACCAACATCGGGAACACAGAGGGCTAATCATCGATTAATTGCATATCATTATTATTACGTGTTTGCTAACAATACAAATAATTAATAAATATATCGTATAGTACAAGAGAAATGGAGATACAATGGAACGCGAGGCACTCTTATATAGTTTTATTTTTATTTATAAATAATCGTTACTGACTATTTCCACACTCCAATTGAATGCGAAAGGTTCGAGGGAACTCTTTCATTTGTTATATATCATACATTAAAATTCACGTCTAATTGGACGGATATCTGAAAGGCATGTTCAATCAAGAGCAAAACACACTCAACCAAAATCATCGTATCACACTGATTTTAATAATCGAGGTGGACCGTAACTATTTGCAAATTAGCAATTTATACATTGGAAACAACTGCAAATTATCCGCAAATGTCATTAATTCATTTCTTACGACTAAAGTAGATCCACGTGTGAAAAAATATAACAGAAAATCGTAGCAAATTCACTGGAAAGTTCGTTAAACAGTAGCTCCAAAATTTTACCTCCGACAAAATAAAGCAAATGTTGATTTACTTTGCAATTAAAAATATCGTTATTCTCTACTATCTTTTTTTCATGTGTGCTCTTTCACGTTTTCTACGATTACTTTTGATTCTACGCTCAGTTTGCTCTGGTCTTTAATCAACAAAAGGAGAAACAATAAATTTTAAATAACGTATTTACAGCAATTGTTGGCCGTAATTATACCGAAATGGAATCAGTAACAAAGTGATGAGAAATTGTACTTGTCCAATGCCCGCAAAACAATAGAATTGGCATAATTTTACAGTTGACAAATGATTAAATATCGATCCCGTGGAATTTACCGAAAGCCAAAGATTTAGAGACACGTGTATATTAAATTATTTATCACTTTGCTACTGAGATATACATCTACTTCAACAATAATCTACAATTTCACAAATTTCAAAGGCACATTTCCAATTATTTTGGATTAATCAATTGTCAAATGCCGAAAATAATCGATGTATTTAAAAATAATGACAATAAGGCGTCAATTCTCAGTAACGAAGTGACAAAAAATTGCATTTATCCCCTAATTTTGACAATGGCTCACTAAAAATCCGATTAAATTACTTTCTCACTAATTAGTTATTGAAATAATCTGTAAATGATTGAATTCCAGATGATTTATCACTTCGTCCCTGAGTGTTCCATCTACATCGCCAATAATCTACACTTTTCCCAAACTCAAAGGCACATTTCGACTTAGTTCCTGCATTCCTGGATTATCAAATAATCAACTTATCCCAAGAACAATTAAAATATTACGTAAATTTCCTAGGCATCACGCTCATTGGTCTCAAACTACTGATAATATAGTATTAATCTTTGGATTAATGAGCCTCCAACACTCCCTCAGTCCCCCAGACAGCCGATCAACTGTAGGAGAGAGTGGAGCAAAAGGAGGGACTTCAATTATGAATAACTCGGGACTGGCCGATTGAAATTGGATGATTTTTATTTCATATTGAAGCTGAAACCTGGAGCTTTGATATAACCCCAAAATGATCGAATTTCACTCAGCCGATCCCGAGTTATTGTCCATTGAAGAGGCTCCAGTTTGCCCCCGGCCCCCCTACCTCCAACAAAATTTACAATGAATCCAGAAGGGAATCGAGGAGATCCAGTTGATTCTCGTCCCAGCCGACCGTCGCGATGAGCAGACCCGTCAGGTCGTCCTCCGTTAAACTTACTTGAGTGGATTCAGGCACCTCCGGCAGGCTGTCTGGAATCGGTGGGGAAACGCTGCTCGGGGGCGTCTCGTACAATGTTGCATTGGATTTTTTCCCGACGGCTGGCTCGCTCTCGTTTTTCCTTGGGCGACTGTAGCGCGACGGCGCCGGTCGTCTCCTGGTCCTCTTGCCCTCCTCTAATCTGTCCAGATCTAGCTTCCAAAAGCCACCCTTGCCTGGCTCCTCCTTCGTCCGTGGCAATTTCACGAAACACTTGTTGAGGGACAAATTGTGTCGGATTGAATTCTGGAACGAATTAAAATGTTCCCCCAATTGTTTATGTTGCCTTGTTGACGAGCTATTGTTAAATAAATGAGTAATCACGAGACGTTCACTACTCCGCGTCCCACTCGAATAAATTAATAAAAATTGCGGTGAAAAAAAAAATCCAAGTTTGCCATCGAAACATTCTTCTGACAAAAATTTCAAGTTAAATTTTTAATAATTAATTCGGGGGATTATTTCATGGACAGAATTTCATATTTTTCATCAGTCTATTGTTTAAATTATTCAAGTTATGATTGTTTCAGGAATACTGAACTTAATCTACAGATTTTATGACAAAATTCTAACTTTTTAGTAAATTATGTAATACAGCGGCGAGTGGGGTAAAATGGAAGATGTTCAATTGACAATTACTCGGGATTGAACGAATGAAATTGAATGATTTTTATTTTGAATTGAAGCTGACGAACCGAGCTTTGATATGAAATAAAAATGACTAATTTTCACTCAGCCGTTCTCGAGTTATTGTCAATTAGAGAATAGCCTCTTGGCTCCAGCCTCCCCTGCCGATGAATACCAAAGTTCAAGGTTATTTACCTGCCACGCCGGATCGGCATTCCTATAATACCTGAAGTGCTCTCTTATCCACCCGTAAATATTGGAGAGGGTGAGTTTGTTGTTGTACGCCCGCATGGCGAGGCAGATTAGAGTTGCGTAGGAAAACGGCGGCTTGGCGTCGGGATCCGTCTGATATTTGTCAGCATTCTCCGCCAGGTCTGCAACAGTCAGCAATAATTAATAGCACTCAACAATTTTTTAACTGTACACGGATAAAATAACCGCAATTTACCCTCATTTTCTTGAGGGAAGTAATTTTTCTTCGATTGTTTAAGCCTTCCCGGAATTTTAACTGCCATAGCCCGAGCCCGACCTCAGAGAGATTATAAACAAATTCCCAGTCTCTGAATATTTGTTTTTTTTTCAATCCAATTGTTTTAATGAGTAATATATTCCTGATATAACGCGAGATGATATTCATGAAAGACAATTGAGTTGACCCCCGCGAGGACCAGTCACTGCGAGGCTTGATGATTTGTTACGTAATTAATTAATTAAATAACACTTCTGTCAAGAAAATATATTCTCCAGTCAATGAGAATTTATTTGAGCCCCTGGAAGAACAATCACTTCGAGGCTTGCTGAGGTCCTTGGGAGAGCGGAACCCGAGAGTCTACAGAAAATTCGAGAATTTCTCTTCTCCCATGGAAGCAGTTTGACAGCAAACAATTGATAATTGGGACAAGGAGACAATTCCCAAATTTGTTGTAGACCCAGGAGGTCCAGTTCACCTCAAGATCGTTTACTTCTGGAGAGGAAATGTTTTTTAGGCACTCAACAAATTCTCTTTGTAGCTTTTGTCTTCACTTTTCCACGTGAAAGAAATGAAAATCCGGGGACAAGCTCCGGTGGATGTCAGACTAACCGAGTTCAGCTTTGAGAAGAGGTGACATTTTCTTGGGTGGCCGTCGGGCGACGGGTGGCGGTGGCGATGGTGAACATGGTGGCGTAGGTAGACTCGAGGCGCTGGTAATGTCCAGGGACTGCAGCCACGAGAGGCTCGTCAATTCCGCCTCAACTCCAAAACCATCTGTCTCCATGGTCTCCAAGTAGTTGGAAGACGCCACATGTTCCGAAGTACTCACAGCCCTCTCCCCCTTCATAATTCACTCCCTCTCGCTCCTCATAACCCGAAAGTGTCTGCAAAGAAAACGAGTGGACATTAGAGGCATTCGCTCGTGTCCACCGACCGATCGAATCGCCCGGACCTCCAGTGGAGATCCAGAAATGCTCGAGCGAGTGGTGCGCAGCGACTGACGTGGTCTTGAATAAAATGGGGAGAACAAAAAACGCTCAACGGCGCTCGGTGTACTCCGACAACGGGGAAAAGCCCCTTCGGCTGACTGACCAGGGGCGTCAGGCCGAGGGTGGCTATCCACTGTAGACGTAATTCTCTGTACTTCGGCCATCCCCCCCTGGCGCACTGGGGGAGGTGCGCGTGCGGCGTCGCCGACAGGTGCTACGTTCTTTCGCAGGTGGACTCTGTACACCCGGCCCCACCAGACACGCTCCCTCGAACTCCCCCCCCCCCAGAGTCCCGGTGACGCCACACAACTGTCCACACCGAGAGATATATACTTGAAAAATTACCGATTGTTTTCGGAAACACCCGCAGACGGTAGCACGCACGACATTTTTCCCTCAATTCTCGCTGGATTTTTTTTACCTCAAGCCCGGAATCTTCAGTGTCATTTTGGTGATAAGAAAATTGTAAATAAATTGGTTAATTTTATACAGAGGAATTTTGGGGGAAGATTTTATCGCTTTAAAAATGAGAAAATACGGGAAAAAATGGGTATTTATTTCTTCGTAGAGCCGCGGAATTTTTGGGAGGAATTTTTCTTGTTAAAAAATCAGAAAAAACTGGGAAAGCTTGAGGGATTTTTTGTTTGGATAGTCTGATTCATTATTGACTCAAAATTGATCAAAATTACTGATTGTTTTTGGAAGCACCCGGAGACGACAGGACGCGCGACATTTTTACCTCAAGTCCGGAATTTTCGCCGCAATTTTGGTGATAAAAAAAAATTGTAAATATCGGGAGAATTTATGATTTTATTTTATCCAAAGTCGAGGATTTTTTTGGGAAGATTTTATCGCTTTAAAAATGAGAAAATACTGGAAACATTTGGTATTTATTTTTTCGTAGAGCCGCGGAATTTTTCTTGTTAAAAAATCAGAAAAAACTGGGAAAGCTTGAGGGATTTTTCGTTTGGATAGCCTGATTAATTATTGACTCAAAATTGATCAAAATTACCGATTGTTTTTGGAATCACCAGGAGACGTTGGGGCCGGAGGACACTTTCCCCTGAATTCTCACCGAATTTTTACTTCAAAATCCGCAATTTCCTGCCTAATTTTGGTGATAAAAAAAATTGTAAATAAATTGTTTTAGTCACCCAAACGCGGATTTTTTTGTTAAGATTTTCTTTCCTAAAATATGAGAAAGTACTCGAAAAGTTTATTATTTATTTTTTCGTAAACCGCAGAATTTTTATGAGAAAATGATGTTAACAAAATCAGGAAAAACCTGGAAGAGCTTCAGTGAATTTTCGTCTGAATCCCCTCCAAAATCCGAAGCCAAAAGTAACAAAATTCTAGAGCACCCGCCCATTGTCATAAAATCGCCGATCAGTCCCTGATTAATTACTAATGCCCACTGAGAGTAGTGAAACCCAAGTGCAAGGCCAGGGCAATCAATAAAACAAAAGAAGAAAAAAAAAGTGGTTTGAAAAACCTCTGGAACTTCGTTGAAAAGTGCAAAAATTCTAATGACACGAGCAGCGAACGCCTGAACAATTTGCCCATCGAACTTGGGTCGGTGGTATAGCACTGGTGATCGATCCTGAGGTCCCCGCGATGAGCCACGACGGCTGGAATTTTCAGCATGCGTCACTGGGTCAAGCCATAACATATTTATCCGTAACACATTGTGCCTAACAAATGTTTTCACTCGGCGCATTAAAAACCCCGTCACGGAGGGCTGATTTTCCCTGTCTTATTATCATCTCTCGGGGAACAAGAACGAAGTGAGCCACTCCAGGTGAGCCGGAAGTCTTGCCACGTGTTCCTGGCACGCGCACTGGAGGCCTGGGAGTCCTCGGGAGAGGGGTAAAAATTGCAGGCGTGAAAAATTAATTTTCAGGGGGAGAAAAAATGAGGGACATTGTGTCGGGGATCTTTGGCTACCCTCCAGCGTCCATTTATCGACGTGGGAGGCAGGGAGAACCGCCTATGGATGATCAGAAGGGGAAAACCGCCCCGTCCACTCACCCCCAGGAGACACGAATGGCGTGTGAGATACCCCGAGAGCCTCGCTATCATTGGTCGACCTGTTTTTAACGCAGGGAGGATATGTGTGGAGATTCCCTGGACAACTGGGCGCTCTCTCTCCCTCTCTCCCCCTCTCGCTCGCTCTGGAAAAGACCATTATCTGTACGCCATTTTGGATCTGAGGTGAAGGCTCTGGGCTGGGGAAAAAAATTCGACGATCAATAGGATACCAACAAAATTGAGAACAAATTTTTCTCTTGCCGAGGAAGTTTCAGTGGCAGAAGTGGATGTGGAGAAAGGTCTCCAGTGGACACTTGGATATTTTCCTTGGGGAAGCCAATTCAGTTGGTTAAGCGACAATTTTTAGGTCCTCGGGCAGGTGAGGATGAGGGTCTTGGGGAGATGGCTTTGTTGCACTTTGGGAGGAGGGTTTTAGGGATTTTGGGAAATCGTTGGCCTACAGACGTTTTGGAGAAGGGTTTTAGGGGATTTTGGGAAATTGTTGGCCTGCAGACGGTTTGGGGGGAGGATTTTAGGGATTTTGGGGAAGTGTTGGCCTACAGACGCTTTAGGAGGAGGGTTTTAGGGGATTTTGGGGAATTGTTGGCCTGCAGACGGTTTGGGAGGAGGGTTTTAGGGATTTTGGGGAATAGTTGGCCTACAGACGTTTTGGGAGGAGGGTTCTAGGGATTTTGGGGAATTGTTGGCCTACAGACGTTTTGGGAGGAGGGTTCTAGGGATTTTGGGAAATTGTTGGCCTACAGACGCTTTGGGAGGAGGGTTCTAGGGATTTTGGGAAATCATTGGCCTACAGACGCTTTGGGAGGAGGGTTTTAGGGATTTTCGGAAATCGTTGGCCTGCAGACGTCTTGGGAGGAGGGTTTTAGGGATTTTGGGGAATTGCTGGCCTACAGACGTTTTGGGGGGAGGGTTTTAGGGATTTTGGGGAATTGTTGCCCTACAGACGTTTTGGGAGGAGGGTTCTAGGGATTTTGGGAAATCGTTGGCCTGCAGACGCTTTGGGAGGAGGGTTTTAGGGATTTTCGGAAATCGTTGGCCTACAGACGTCTTGGGAGGAGGGTTTTAGGGATTTTGGGGAATTGGCGGCCTGCAGACGTTTTGGGAGAGTCGGGGAAATGGAATTTTTGTCGGAAAATGTTTTTATTTATGACGCGAGCTGGTGGGAGGAGATTCAATGGGGGAAATGTAATTCTGGGAATTGATTCCCATTTAATTTACAGAAATTAGAAATGGAGGATTGCAGTGGACTCGATGAAGCTTTAAGAAAATAAAAATCCGACGAATAATTGACAATCCCGAGAGCTAACCTCGCCCGGATATTTTTCAATAAAACTTTTTAGTTTATTATATTAAATTGAAGATCACTGTCTTCTTCGCTATTTCCACACGTAATGTCAACGTCCTCACGCCCTTTTCCAGAAAATCACTAAATTCCCCCAGAGAGGCTGCTAAAGATTGCCATAGAATCCTTCAAATTTTCCGATTGGACCCGAGTCCCGTAATTCAGTGGACATTTCTCCCCACGCGTTTCATCACCAGCCGCTATCTGGCCATCAGGCAGTGAGTCACCCCTG
>JAPYZM010001924.1:0-17769 GCA_030522845.1 Psyttalia concolor
TTGTACAACCTGTATGTCCTTTTCGTCAGCTTCAGGTTTGAACGGGTTTTAACAATCTAAAGCAGTTCTAATTTGTGCTCAATTTTTCAAATTTTTCATCTATTTTATATGGATAACCCCATGGGGTACACGTAAGGGCATGACCAGTTTCAACTGATCAGGTCGGCCCCACTGGTGCCCCAAACGAATTATTTTCAGCACGAGGGGTACCCTACAAGGTACACGCAAGGGCTTGATCAGTTTCCCCCTCGCAGAGCCAACCGTACAAATACTTGATCAGGCCCCCATGTACCGTCAGGTGGACCCCGTCAGATTTCTAGTCGGGTATTTGCACGCGGAGAAAAGATCTGCTCTTTTCCAACAATTGCCTCTAATTAACCCCACTATTTTATTTACTCCATTGGTTAACGAAACATGTTCTCGAGGGCGAGATAAGTGGAAATAAGTACCAAGGAAATAATACGCCAGCAGCGAAAAAACTTTTCCCACCAGTGTTATTCTCTCCTTCAGCGGCCATAGTTCGGCTTTGTGGGAAAAAAATCCCGCGTAGTTGCATGATTTCAACGTGACGGAATTACGGTCATTACATAAGCAACGAGGGATCTACATGGGGAGAAAAGCAACTAGGTGTGTTCTGCTCTTTTTTTTTTCTTTTTTCGCCGGACTGTCTTGTTCCCCCGGCGTCTGAACTTCCACCGGTGCGAACTTATTGCAATGATGCATGAATAACGTATTGGGCGACAAAGGGCGGGAAACCATGTCCCTGTCTTTTTTCATACGTGAGGTCTCTAAACATCGGCGCCGTGTGTCCTATGTGTAATGTCCGGTTGAAAACAAGTGAGGGAAAAAAAAGTAGAAATTATGCAGCTTGAGGTGGAATGCGCGCACATGACACGACAGAGGGAAAGTGCAATGGACATTTCGATAAGGGGTATGTCTGAGACAAGAGTTTCCCTCGTTTTCCTTGTCGACCAGTTCGCCCTTTCATGCTCTTTACTGATTCTCTTCTCCTGTTTTCGGGTTTCGTGCATGTACTGTTACACGCAATGCGATGATGAATATTACAATATTCACGGAATATACGAATTTCTCGTTTTCGTCATCGTGACGGACAACGAGACACAGAATAAAAATGATTAACCGTAATTTATTTCTTTTTCTTTCATGTTTTTTTTTTCTTTTTTCGTGTGGGGAAACAGTTGGGGAAGTTTTTGGATGCCCGTCGAAAATACTGGCTAGGCCATCCGACTGCGGAACTCGAGAGTACAACGGTTTTTGAATGGCGGGGGAGATGCGCATAGGCTGTTTTGTGTATTCGGATATGGCGAAAACTGTCGACGAGAGGACTGGAGCAATGCGAGTGAATAATTTATGATACAGAACACAATCACCCCCGTGGCCTTCTCCACCCGAACACCCCGCCCCCCCCCCCCCCCCCCCCCCCCCCCCCCCCCACAACCCCCCCCCCCCCCCCCCCCCGGTCTACTGTTTCTTCCGCATTCATCGCAGTGAATATCTAGTGTATCTATCTAGTCTCCGGTGTTTTTTAAAGGTGAGGGTTTGAAGTTGGAAAGGTCTCAGTATTTATAGAATTCCTTTTTATAGGGAAAGAAGCATATGGTAAAAATTCAATTGAGTTTTTATCGAGAAAATAATATATTTCGTAACGAGTGAAAAAACATGGCTTTTGGCGAGTGGGGGTTTAATATTACGAGCCGAAGGTGAGTGATATAATCCCACGAGTCAAAAACCACTTTTTTCACGAGTTATGAACATAGCTTTTTTTTACTTTTCCGACACAGCATGATGCAAACAATTAATTATAATTGGGAAAAATAATTAAGAACCGTAAATAATTAATATTGAGGGATTCGGCAGTAGATCCCCGTAAGCTTTCACGCTGAGAAAACAATATAACTTTGCCAATCAAATATTCTTCTGACAAGAATTCGAAGCCAGATTTACCAGAGTAATTTCAGCCATTTGGTTGTCCGAAACAAATTTGGTTGGAAACATTATATTTTTCTCTCAGTGTAAAAATTCAACAATAATTTAAAATTGTCATTTGAAGGTGAAAAGGGATAAAAGTCGATTTTTTTAGGGAAAAATGTTACTGAAAACATTTTTCAGATACAATAGGAAAATCATCAAATGATGTAATTTTATAGAGAATGTGTGACGATTCCTTCGACACCTTTTATATATAACTACTTTCTATAATGGCAAAGTTACTAATTTTCAGATGTAAAAAAGATGCGAATTATTTTGGAAAATAAAAGTAAATGTCTCCATGAATTTTATTTAATCTCGAATTTGATCAACGAACGAAGGCCCGTCTATTGACATAATCTTAATATTACCCAGGGTCCCTAATTTCGGTCTGGCAAACCCCAAAGTAGACAGGTGAAATTTACGTCGATACTTTCTTTACCCCCATTCAATGGGTCATCCCGTGGTGTAGGATAATGGGCAGTGGGAAAATTTACGATAATAAGGTGTTAATGTATGTGCTATAAGTAAGTATAATAAGAGATAATGTTTTATTGCGCGTTTTCCGGTTGGCTATCGACAGGAAGAGTCAATAATTCAGGAGTAATTGAATCAGCCGGACGTCGTTAATCCCTAAATACCAATTCAGCCTTTTTTTTAGCGTCTGTTTTCGACCCAAATACCGGAAACATTATCTTGCCATGAGACGTTCAATAATGCAACAATTGAATATCCAGTTTATAATGCTTTTCTTTGTTTATCAGAGGCGCCCCGCGCTCATCTCCTGCCTTCTACGCTTGTCACGAATTTTCGTGTACAATTATCAATTTCTACCTATGAAATTAATTCATTGAATCAATTGTTGTTCAATCAATGATTCAATTTAAAAAATCAAAAATAATCAATGCAGGAGGAAATACAATTCTAATTCTAAAACTGCACATTAAATGTAAAAGCTCCATTATCCCGTAAATCTGATATAGCATTTCTCCGCTCAGTTTTCGCCGAGTACATTCGAAACTTAGAGATATAAAGAAATTTGTATTATGACATTATTTGTGCAGTGAATAAACAGCCGTAAAAAAGCCAAGAATAATAATCTGGCTATCTGCCATGTAATCCGAGATCTTGATTGAAAATTGAGTAATTATTGAGAACGAGATACATTGTTTTTTCAAATTTCCGACTAGTTAAATTTTTCCAAAAAATGTTTCACTAGTAAAAAGTAAAGTTTTTCGAGACTCGAATGAATCACTCGCCATAAAACGAATTTAGCAGCTGAAGTACCTGAAAAGAGGTGCCAAAGAAGTTCTCAGAATGCTTTCAATCATTACAACAATTTCCAGGACCACATCTGAGAATTTATAAATGGGTATATTTCATTTCTCGAGAGGGAAGAATTTTTTGAAAAAATAGCATTGCCAAATTTCTAAAACTTCTCATAACTATTTTGATGAAACTTACTCATCAAGTCAATTATATTATGATAATTGCTTGGCTCACTGTTTTACCAGAATCTTCATCTTGTAACTTATTTTCTATCGGAGTTGAATTGTACACAGAACAACATAGAGTCCTGCTCATTAAATATTTTTTAAATATCAAAATGACAGAAAATTTCACACATTATCTGGTTTTAAAGTTTTGCCCAAAGCATATTTGATTGGTAAAATTATACTGTGGTTCAGTGTAATTGATTGTGGAATTGACCCCCATTTAAACAGGTTTACATACTATTCCGGCAGGATGTATATATTATTGTAATTACAAATTCATCTAGTTCATAACAACATAATACAAGTCACTGGCCAATCCAACACACTTCGATTCTGATCAGTTTCCACCTATAAATTCAAACGGTTTACATGCTTTTCACCGGTGGACTGCGTAATTGTATTAGTAAAAAATTTGGGTTATTGGAGCCTAAATTGTGTTGCCCTTAATACTTAGAGAGTGGAGAATTCAAAGTTAAAATAATCTTGACAGTGTTAAACTGTAACTTTTCAATCCCGTTCAGATTTGAAACGAGCCAGAAGCCAGGTACATTATATCCGGTCATCCAAAAATTAAATTGATGTCTGGAAACGCGGGAAAATCTCAAGTTCCTACAGAAGTTTAAAATGGTAACAGTAAAAGTATAATAACACTCTCCCACACCTGATCGCATGGTGATTATTAAGTTCACAAAATATTAAGTGTCAAGAACCAATCGCTTAGGACTTACGGACTCCGGGCCATCACTTACCTCACCAGTCTTTGCGTGACCCAGGACCAAAGGCTTGGATGTGATGTTGTTTGGTTCCAAAGACAACACATGCTGACTCAGACACAGACAGGTGACAGTACAAATATGATCGCCAATTTGAGTCCCTATGATCCTCCCATCGGGCAATCCATCCAAAGCATCCGACCCTTCTGTCGGTAAAAATTGAAAATACAATTGCAAATGAAAATAAATATCGTCATGAACGAACTATACCATCAGTAAGAAATCACAGGTCTCACTTTGGTGAAGGAGAGATACTCGGTTTTCACCATCAACACTTAGGTAGGAAAGCTGAAGAAACATCAGAAATTGAATTTTATGTATACTCATAATCGCACAAATCTCCCGAACCTCAACCATCCATCGCTCCTTTCACACTTGTCCGATATCTTTTGTGTTTCATGTAAACACTCCACGTATTTATGTCTATACCATTCTACGATACTTATATCTGGATAATATGCAAATCCGAATTAAAAGTATCAATATTTGTTGAACTTATATGAAAATATATTAAGGAAAGCGAGACTATACTTTTACCATCGAAATCTACCACGAGTTTCAATTGTTGTTTCAAATAACTATTAGACTGTAGAAGAACAATCGGAAATCTGCAAAGAAACATAGTTAATTTACATCAACTGAGTAATTTGATAAGTGATTTTCGTTTGTGGAAATATGGATTTGTTTTTGTTATTTTGATCGTAGACTAAAATCGCTTTGTTGTGGATTTTCAGTCAAAATGGAATTCGTTGTCATGGAATTCAATGTAATTCATTTTGGAGTTGACGCTCATTCAATTTAAGGCAGTCGCCAAATCCAAAACGCACAACCAAATTTTAGCCGTAATTTTTTTTTTACTTTACGGTCACATTAATCTGGGAGAAACGTTCATGGAGCACTCAAGTGTCCCCTCCGACGGTTCATCACCATCTTGGTTTCATGGCGCGGCTGTGTTGTTTCTTAATTGAAAAAATATCAAGTTTCTACTCGCCACAAAAACTGGTGTGCGTGGTACAGTGCCACAGGAGAATACTTTAGAGGCGTGTGGGGGGTAATTGCGTGAGATCAGATGGTGCAGGAAATAAGGTACGTGGATGAGATGGGGACAATGTGGACTATCTTGAGGTACACTTTAAATTAATTTCTTCTTTATGGAGGTGTCAGGGTTTTTTCTGTTTACTAATGAAAAAAAGTTTATGGGAGGGGGGGGGAGTGTAGGCCAATCGAGTTTCTGACATTTTAGGAGAGTTTATGTTATAGGTGGTACTCAGAGAGAAATATTCCGTAAAAATGACCCATCTTTTTCGTAGTTCGGGATGGAAATGTAGTCGTAGACAATTTTATAGAACTTTTTTGTACTCTTTACCTAAAATTGCGTTAAAAACTACGATACTATCATCTACATTTTCCTATTCAATTTCCTAATCGGCAAGCGAACTGTGACTTTCATAATTTTTCCTGAAAATGTTTCTCTATGCCTGTTACATTGTCAATGATTTTTCACTTTCTGTTGTATTTGGAAAGTTTTGGTGAAACTGAAAATTTTAGAAATGAAATTATAGGTGACGTAGATAATTGAAATTCTTCTATTTTTCACTACCTCTCGGAATTTTTTGGAGGTGTATACAGAGAACTATGCACTTAATTACTTTCACCTTCGGGAATTTTTCTCTGTCAGAATCAACCTCCAAACTAATCGAATTATTCATTTTTCTTTCCCTTCAAAATCGGCAAATAGGGATCTATCATTACATATTATTGTTTTAAATAGGATTTAAAAATTGCCTTAATCAAAAAATAATTTTCGACTGAGGTCTCCACGCGTTAAAATACACATGGCAATCATGATTTTGGGAGGGAAAAACAATTGTTCCCCCGGCTAATACTCAACGAACAAGTTTTCAATGGGAAAATTTCAACTTCATTTCCAGCCTGGATATTGAAAATTTGTGATTCAAAAACCATTTGTCGGAGAAAAATTTTTTTCCGAAACTTTTTTGTTCATTCCAAAAATTCGTACATAAATGAAGACCGGAGAGAGACGAACAAAAAAAAGTTAGAGTAGTGAGGGAATTCGAGAGGGTAAAATTGGCGACATGTACATATCCCAACTATCTTATTCATATTCGACGAGGCACTGGAGAAAAGTAGATAAAAGGGGCTATTCTAGCTGAAATATTTATATAAGAACAACGCAGCGGGACACACACACGCGATTTGCATGTCAAGCATCCTGAGCATCTACGATCACTGTATGTTCAATTACAGTAACAATAGTAAATAATGCAAATGTGTTGAAATAAAAATAACTTGACAATAATGCGGGAGGAAAAGTAAAGGAGGAGAATGCAAAGACACAGACAATCGCCTGTATGGAATTTTTAGTCAAGACCACACGGGGGGAAATTTTTGGGAAAAATTACGGAGCTCGTAGTTCATTTGCCTATTACCAAATTGAATAGGAAAATTTAGGCGACGTTGTCGTAATTTTTCAGACAATTCAGATAAAATCTACGGAAAGTTCGAAAACTTGAGGTAAAGGGTACGGGAAAGTTCCGTAAAATTTCTGACTGCTACATCTCCTTACGAACTATGGAAAAGACGCAATTTTTATTGAATATTTTTCTCCATGCATGTAAAAAAGTTGAGCTCTTAATTTATAATAGAGTTTGTTGAAAAAGAGGTATAATGGTGTTAGACATAGTTGTTTTGGGCAACCATATGTCGGACACTCCTAAAACATTGGAAGAAATATCTGACTGGCGAAATTATGGTTTGTCTGAGTGCAACACCATGACCTGGGGAAACAATCGATTTTTAGGATTATGCCGCTAATTTCCAGGGACGGCCGCCCATTTTTTTTCCTCCACAAAATTTCCTAAGGAAAATTTATCAAATGCCTCCCAGGAAACAAATAAATTGGAATAAAATCCTTTTGAAAATCTCAAAGGGATCCTCGTCACTGTAAATTCAGGTTCTTGAAAATTTGAAAATAACAATTTTTTTTGTTCATCTCAGAAAATCAGGAATATTGACTTGCAATTAAAGACATTAATAAAAAATACAGGTTTTCTTTTTCTTTGTATACAAAACGTTTGCTTCTAACCAAAATAAATTCGCAATAATCCCTCCAATCTGACGACGTAGCTTTAATTATTGTCACTACATGGGAGTTTCGAGAGAAAGAAAAAAGAAAAGGTCGCAAAACAAAAGCCGCTGTCTCCGTTAATCAAGATGTTTACTGGAAAACACTCGCTCGAGCGGTTGCGCCCAGTTAATCCCAGCTTAGTGGAGACTTAAATATTCCTTGTAAAGTCTCGGGATCCAAACGCTCGCTGGATTACTAAATGGGCGATGCTGAATAAGCTCCGCGGATTTGTTCCCACTTTCTTTTACCTCATCCGACGCCTTAGTCCGTTATCTTATTTTATGAGCTTTACATAATATCGGAAATTTACGTCATTTTGGAACAAATTTGTTGGAAACTAGTGACGAATAGAAGCTCAGATTGAAAATTACATGTATTATTAAATTATTATCATCTGAATACGTTAGATCGAATTAAAGATTGAATTAAAATATTATATATATAACTATATAATTGAGATTGATTATTTATGAATATTAATGAATTCCCAAGAAATTAATTTTGTAAAGAACCTCAAATTTTTCAAAGTGAAACTTCTTTCGCGGAATTGCATTGAAAAATCATCACGAACAAGTGATACGTCTGAAACGTATTCTTCGTTTTCCGAATCTCACAATGTTCAATATCTCAATCTTGTATTTTTATAGATGAAAATCTCCTAAATGACAATGTCAAAAACATAATTAAGATTGTAAAAAGAGAAATTACAGAGATTGCTGGTGTAATTTACTGACTAACCTTTATAAAATACGATGTATGGTGTCGTAAATTCCAAAAATCGTCATTTTTTAAATGAAAAATAATTACGCACGTAACTACGTTTTTTCACATTATCTCGAAATCTGAAAGAGATAGCATATTTAGCTCACTACATTTTTTGTAGGTTTTATGGTACTCATCAAAAAAGGTAATTATAAAAATTTCAATAGCTCCAATTTTTAGCTCTCCAAAAGAAAAGTAAAAAATTGCAATTACGTCAATCTATAATATCTCCAAATCAAAGAGAAAAAATTTTTAGAGACTTCATTGCGTTCTACAAAAAACGTCTTGAGTAAAAAAAATGCTATCTCTCTTAGATTCCAAGATAATGGCGGAAGTGAAGGCACATGAACCATTTTTTTCTTTTATTTAAAAAAATTAAGTTCTTGTAATTTACCGTAATATACATGGCAGTTTATGATGTTTAATACGCAGATTATATCAACAATTTCGTAATGTATATTTTTTGAATCATAATATGTTTTTGCAATTGCCATTCACGACATCTTAATCTAGAAAAATAAGAGATTGGAAAAGCGTGAAATGCGGAAAAAATCGCGTAATTAGCGTTATGTTCATAGTAAATTACCCGATTGATCTCGTAATTTACGATTTTTAAATCCTAACTGCCGATGTCAAGAGTGTAAATTATGTTTTCAAATCTCGTGTTTCACGAGAACATTTCTCTCTGTGAATGGAGAGGAGTGTGACCCGAGCACACACAGTTCTTACTATTTAGCTAGTTAATTTCTCATTCATCAATTTTAGCTGGTATATATTAGATATGATAAAGAAAATGTTCTTTTTGAAATAAAAAAATATTAATTTATCATAAAAATATAATGACTAAACATATCAGAAGAACATAAATTCTAACGATCAATAACATTCTATAAATGAATGAGAAAACTTGCGCTAAAACTTGAAAATTCTCTCGAGACTTGCGAATCTCATTCTATTTGTACACTATTCTGTCATGATTAAAACAATTTTAGATTCCAAAAAATTTGGTGACTTTAAAAATTGAGAAAAAATAGTTGCTCATATCAAATAAATTCTTTTGGTTAAATTGAGTTTTTCAATTCCATACACTCAACCATCCTTTATCACTCGAAAAACAAAAATCTTCGTCAGAAAACAAAACATTCTCATCACATTTTTTTTCAAGACGTCACAACTGTAGAAGCACGAGCCATTGTCGCGCATTGTATATACTTGGGGAAGGGAAATGGAAGGGAGACAGAGAGAAGTGTGTATGTTTTCAGAGCGGTATTATATCGAGCATAAAGAACGCGCCCCGTCCCAAGAGGCACCGAGGGTGAAGCAGGGGGGAAAAAAACGTACACTTCGTGCGTGCGCGTTTTGCTTGTCTGCCTCACATGCATCCCTGGCTCGGGACACCTTCTAACACATCCAGAAAAGCGAGTGAGCGAACACCGATCGGGGGTGAGTGCTGTCTCTCACACACGCGACCCCAGGCAGGCTCCCCTCGACCTACGAGGATCGGAACCCAAGCAGGTTCATAATCTGCGTATAATACAAAAACTCGTAGTGCAACCACCCCCCACCGGTATTCTATTCACATCAATGTACTCCAGTAACCACTTCCAATCGACGGGGGAACAGAATCTTTATCCTATTAACGCTTTTTTATGGAGATTTATCGTCATTTTTTTGAACATTAATTTACATTTGTTCTTGTTTAGAAATTGCGAATTCAATTTTTGCGCTATCATCGTTTACTGAGAAATTTTTGATAATTTCCTTATACTTTCGCACAGAATCATTATACTCTTGATATTGTTGTAAATTACCATTCATCATCATTTACATTTACGTTTTGTCCTTTTGAAATTGACCATAGAAATTTTAAACTGGCAGCGTTCACTGAAAAATTTTCATAATTTTTTTGTACTTTAGCGCAGAATCTTTAGCAGCTTAACATTGTCTTGAATTGAGAGTTATTATAATATTTTTCAACATTCATGCATGTTTTGTTCTTTTGAAATTGAGACTTAAGATTTAAAGCCGACAGCATTAGTCACAAATTTTGATGATATTTTTACAATTGCCCAAGTTTTTTATACATTTACCATTTTTTAATCGAAATTTATAATTATTTTTCTAACATTCATTTACATTTTTCCTCTTTTCAAATTGAGGATTGAGATTCTGAACCGACAGAAATTCATAAAGAATTTCAAAAATTTTTTTCTTTAAACAACAAACTGTTGTAAAACAATCTCTCAAAAGTAAAGTTCTGGAAAAATCAATTGTAAAAAAAGTCCTTGAGGATAAAATTTTTTGAACTAAGTATCTGGAGTAAAAGAACTCAAGGGAGATTGCAAAATTATAAAGTAGGTATTTCATCTATGAAAAATTGATTTAAATAATTAAATAATTTATTGCAGTTTTTTTATTTGAATTTTGTTATTGTTTTCCCTAAATTACGTTGTTCCAGAAGTTAAAACCTCTCGATATTGGAGATAATCCATTGAGAATACTGAAGAACTGCTTAATATTGAATGCCAATTCCATTTTTAATTCGCATGGACTTTTGGACTCAATCTAAAATCAATAACTCCAAATTTTCGCCCCCTTGAAAATTGTGTCATTCGTTAAATAACTGGGCGAAGGTTGGTCTAATTTCGTATTTTCGATTTTTCCCCATTGGGTAAACCGAAAATAAATAATCGATTCGCTGGGGAAACTGCTCTAGAGGTCGAGGAAGTAATTCGCCGTCGAGGGGCGAAACACCAGTTAAATCCAATATATCTGTATATGGGTGGCCTGATGTTGAGGAAGAAGTGGTATCTAGCGGGTAGTACATAGTACATACTACGTTAGGACTGACTTAAGGAAAAAGCCACGAAAGAAAAAGGAATAAAAATGGAGAATTGAAGAGGTCCAGACGGGACGAATTAACGGATTGTACGGCCAACAATTCGATGACTTCAGGCTTCAGCCATGTATCCGAAATCAAGTGAAGTTTATCTGTAAAAATCGTTATTTTGGGATTTCAGAATTTTCTAATGGAGACTTTCAGAGGGTTTAAATTAATATCACTTATGCCACTCCTGCCTGAAACCGGCTGATTACGCACTCGGCGCTTCGCGCCTTGTGCCTAATCCAGCCGGTTTCAGGCCGCTTGGCATAAAATTATGTTCAGGACTTGTTGGGAAATTTCATTCTCAACATGTGTGGTTACATCACTCGCCTACGGCTCATGCTGCAAACCCCACACACTTTGAAAACGAAATTGCCCCACACGTGCTGAAATATACTATAATTCTAAAGATGAGACTTTGGAAACTCTCAACATAAGCCATTCAACAGGCTTAACTTGAGAGTTTCGAAACTTTTGGAGATACAATCAGAAGCACAACATTATCAATTTTGATATTGTAAAAATATTGTTCAATGCAAAGCGTGTCATATTGATCCATAAATACGGTTAAGAGGTAACTCGGAAAAAGCACCCGATGCATGATCGGAAAGTTTGAGGTTTGATTCCCGAGCTGGACTATCCATTTTTTTAGTCGAAATTTTTTGTAATTGTTATATTTACAATTATCCTGCATAATATCCTATCTACTCTAAATCCCAACCAATAATATCCTGTGACGTCACGAGGATGTGGAACGCGACATAAATTCCCTTCTTTCCCTATATAAAGAGGGCATACCTCGATACTATCGATAGCTAAAAAATCTGTCACGCTTACTCCTTATTGGTTCACTGGCATCTAAGGCGCCTAATTTGAAATATCCAATTTTGATTGTCACAATCACAGCGCGTGGCAGCGCGCGTTCGCTCTCGTGATGCAAAAATCGGGAACGCGAATTTATTTTCGCATCAAAGAAAGGAATTTCTATAGACGTCAACAGTGAGTTGTCCACAGGAGAAAAATGGCAATTTATCCGATGTTTTTAATTTTCAATTAAAACATTTGCTAGCAAAGTTAAAACATTAAAACATTAAAACATCAATCAAAAGAATTAAAACATTTGGTGGCAAAGTAGATGCAACATTTTTCTCAAATGACGAACGCAGTATTAGAATATTGTATATATTTGGGGCTGTTCTCGGAAATCCTGATAAAATTTCAACTTTGTGAATAAAAGAACGACAAGAATTTCAATTTCACTTCAATTTCGAACGCAAGCGATAATTTCCTCATAAAATTTAGAATTTTGGAAGTACACTAATTTTCAGGACAACAATTAAATGGAGGAAACGAAACAAACCAGTTTGTTTCACAATAAAAATAATAATTATATAAAGACATTATGAATTGATTTTTTTGCGATTATTCGGTTCATGGATACACCTTACAAACACATCAGGATAAAAATTCAATGCATTAAAGACATCATTGTTAATAAATAAAGAGTGAACCATTGAAGTTGTTCTTTTATTATTACCGTGAAATCGGCTAAAATAAATTCGTCCCAGGGATTAGTCGGCAGGTAGTTATATCTTTCGTCGCTTTCGCGGGGGAGTGGACATCCATTAGCAGGCTTTGTGCCGGTCTGTCGAGCACTTTTCGCTCCCCCTCGTGCCCTCCATCACCCTCCGCCCCTTTACCCCTTTTTCCCCTCTTGATTCTGCCTCGAAATCCGTCAAGTGCAAAAAAAGGAGAGAGATAGCACTTCCACACCTACAGCCCGCATCAACACAACGTCACTCTCTTTATCGTCCATTCGCTAGTTGTCCCCCTTCCCCGTAACCTTCAAATCCACTCGATGCTCTGTGTCCCTTGGAAACTAGAGTGATGATACGTTCGAGAAGAAAAAAGAAATAGAGACAGGAATCCGTCTTTTTTGGTCCCTTGATCCCGAGGTCACGACAAGCCGATCATCTCAAATTACAAAGGGTATCGGAAACGGATTTATTTCCGGGGAGAGAGGACAAAAAGATCATTTTATTCCATTAGAAAAAATCCCTAGAAAAATGTCGCTCTTCATTTCTGTCGGTATGTTGAGATTTATTTGCCGAGAAGTGAAACTATACAAGTAAATAAAAGCGAATAGTTATTATTGTGATTTATTGAAACTGTAGTAACTGATGTCTTTTTGTGTCGGAAAAATTGCAATCACATATACCTTAAACTGCAAAAAAATGGAATTTTTGGTAATAAAAAAGGGAATTCTCTGAAGAATAGATACACGTCCTTAAAATCGTATATTGTATGAAATGCGGAGTTTGTAAAGTCTTCCAGAAAACTAAATTCTTAAAATTTTTCTGCAAAACCCCTAATTTTGTCAAATATTTTGAAAAACCTATACAATTTTGTCCCCAACCAGAAAGACAAGTAATTGGTCCTCGCAAAATGAAGGCCATTGAGAGTCGCTTGGCGAGCCCATGCGATGTCGTGTGTTATAAATTATAATTAGTCCAGCCCCGTAATGCTCGTATGAATAAACGATAAACGAGCAACAACGGCTCTCGGGCAAACCATCCATTCGACTCTGAGAGCTCCTCCAAAACTCCCCGCGTTAACCATGCACGTCATAATGTCCACTTTCACCCAAAAAAAATCGAAAAATTCATTTCATCTCCTAATAATGCTATCCCATTAATATTGACCGATGGGTGGAGTCAATTCAGTGAAACACAACTCGCTAAAATATTGATAAACTAATTACTGGATAAATCGGGGAGTTTATTAATGGCTCGGACGAAGAATTAATACGAATTCTGATATGTTATTTTCCCCTGATAGTCATCGAGATTAAGAGGGTAATAATCAAATGCGTCGACGCTTAATTTCCGCGTATTTCCCCTCATAATTCCAACCGGAAAACACAACCGGTGCGTATTTCATCTAACTCAGCCCCTTTTTACCCCCCAACAATCCCCTATTTTCCCAAAAGCACGTTAAATATAATCTCGCCGGTTGTTTGTTACATCTTACACCTCCTCGAGTTTTGCACACGAGTGTATTCCTGGACTCCCAGTCTCCCCGATCTCATCGCCAAGGCCCGGGCTTTATACTGGATGGGAAAGTAGAGTGAGAGGCGTGGTATATAGGGTCCGTGTGGAGGATGGCAAAGGCCATAGGCCTCGGGTTGGAAAAGCCGCGAGGAACAAGGGGTTAACCCGTTGCATTATTCAACTCTTCATTATATATGAATAAATTTTCGAGTAATACCGAGATAAAGCTGCCAAGTTTTCGGGAGTCTATCCTTATGTATCTCTCGGCTTTTTGGGAGCGGTGGGAGAGAAATATGGCGACACTTTGGGATTTATGGGGGAGGTCATTGAGAGCTTCTCGGAGGTGGAACTTTATTTGGGAGATTAGTTGGGTTTTTTCGTTGCGCAATGATGCAGCTGTCGGGCAAATTTCAACAATTATCGAGTGATCCGTCAGCTTCAAAATCTAATTCTCCCCCCAGTTTTAATTGTTTCCCAAGTTTTTCCGATTTTAATTCTGAAATCATTAAATATCAACTCACCATCGATTGGGTTATATTGTCAAGTGATTTTACCAGAAATATTATTGAAAATATTTTAATACTATCCAACAATCGTAATCATCCAATAAATAATTATTAGAAAACTATTTATAATAATTATTTAATTTAATTAAGAAAACACCATCTTAAAAATTAACTTGAGATTTACGATCTCAAACTGTCAACGATTTTTTTTTTCGCCGAAGTTTTCTCCGATAAAATTTCCCCGCACTTTGCTATACCCAAGTATCTTTAATGGCATCATACCCCCATCAAATCGAGGAATATAAAATCCCTGGAGTCAGGCATTCATCTCATCCACTGAAATCAACGATGAATATGTTTGTCAATAAATTCCCTACTTTACCCAAAAGTAAACATTCTCAAAGCAATTCAACTGTCATCAGTCGCCAGTAATGACCGAACAATTGCTTCCACCCTCGGCCGAAACTCTCGATTCTGCTAGTCAACCCCTGGCCCCTCCAATTTCACCTGTTACCTAACGATTTCCCATCGGCTGGAATACACTAGAATAAAATGGACGCAGTCACGTGAATTCCACACGAGTGCATGCACAGGTCCCGTCAGCGGTTTTTCCAGGGATACCTGGGTGCCACTGAATGCCAGCACAACTGCTGTCATTCAGTCAACAAAGTGGAAGGACAGGAAACGGCTTGTGGTTCGGCTCTAGCATTATTCATTATGCAACTCGCAACACTCCGTCACCTGCCCTGCCACACCGCAACCATATACTATATCTCCCCCTTTTTCTCCCTCTCTCCCCCCTCCTACTTTTTTTAACACTTTTAAATTGTCTCGAGCATTCTAACCGGAGGGCACTGAGGATAAATCACTCGGCACATCGGTTTCCCATTTGTTACGGTGTTTTAGAAGTGTCTCTTCAATCGGAGGTGAAGGGAATTTTGCTGGGAACAGAAGGTGATACTCCCATAGCCCCTTCGGACGCGAGTGGACGCATTTCAAAGTACTTTAAAGTAATTAGGGAACTGTTGAGCTCGACGGGCGGAGGGTGAGGGATTATTTCAAGTGGATAAATCAAAATGAATGACTAAAGTGACAATGGAGCATTTTTCTGAATTCGATGAATTTCTCATTAATGAACTATCGGATTAATGCGTGAAAATATTACGGTTGTCCTTGTATTATTGTTTACTGACTGGCAAAGTGTCAACGATATAAACCCATTTTTCGTATTGTTTTATGGTAAAAGTTCTCATAGAAATGCAACAGACCTTCGAAAAAGAATAAATTCCTTAAAATTAAATAATTCTGACATTATTCGAGTGAAGCACCTCGTTTAACGTTCCTAATCTTCGCTCATCTAGTCCTCTATTCATTAAATGATTAATTTAATTCAAGTATTCACTAATATTTATGGGATATTTGCCATTATAATAAAAACTAATGTATGGCGATATAAGTACAGATCTGTATGAAAGTTGAATAAAGTAACAAAAGGATTCACTGCAATCTCTCTGATTTTTAGGCTCCGTTGAAACTACTAATGGAGTTGAATTTTATTTGTTAACACGAACGACGGAATAATCGAGTGGATTTGATGGGCCGATGATAAACTCCATTGCAAAAGGAAATTTCAATCTTAATATCAATTTGTAAAATGCACTCTGGGTATATTATTCTCGTCTACAGATAGAAGAATGAAAAAGAGTTTTGAATGTGCGAAAAAATATGGGGAAAATACGATTACCGGATTTAACGATGAGGCTTCCACCGTCCGACCACTGCGTGCACCATTTCCACTGGTTCACGAGGTACTGTATAAAGTATTTGGGATGGAGCCCATAAGTGCACCCACTGTCCATCCATAATCCGGATTAGCAACGCATTTCGAAATCGTGAATTACAATGATTCAACTGGTGAATCCGATTAATGGAGCCCGCTGGAGAGAATGAGAGTCATTTTTTTTTACTTGAATATGGATAATTAATAATCTGAAGAATAATTCGTTTACACAAGAGGAAATTCAAAATTGAATAATTTGAATAATTCGCGACATTCATTTGGGTCCTTCGCCTATAATTCCTGAGAATTTCAAAGAATTTGATAATTAAAATTCGATACGTTATAAAAAAATTCCATGAGAGTTAGAAATTTTAGGACTTTTGTTACTACTTCCGGAAAAATCGATAAACATCCGAAAAATTTTGATAAGTCTATTGGTAAATAAATTTTCAATGATTTGAAAAATTACTACCAATATTCGCTTTTATATGGAACTACCTTTTTTGTTTGGTACCATTGATTTAGTTTCTACCCAATTGTAGAAAAGCATACGTGTAATGATCTCGTTATTGATGGACTTACACATTGGAAATGCATGAGCTCGATTCAGTCTTCATTAATATAGTATATTTTCGGCCTGTCGTTATAGGGTTTTTTACTCGCGTGAAGTTTGGCAAGCCGAGCCGTAGGCGAGGCGGCTAACCACGCGAGTAAAAAAGCCCCGTAACGGTAGCCTAGGAACGATATTTTTCCGTAGTGATTTTCAGTTTTTCGAGTTTTGGCAAGGGCCCGTATCAATCCCCGGACGAGGAAAAGTGAAGAGCAGTACGGAAATAGTATATTTCGTAACAAGTGAAAAAAAATGGTTTTTGGCGAGTGGGAGGTTTATATCGCGAGCCGAAGGCGAGTGATATAATCCCACGAATCAAAAAAGCACTTTTCCGTCATTCAACGCAAAGTGGAGAGTGACTGAAAAGTTACTTTTTCGACACAGCGTGATCAAAATACCATTTAACGTATATTTCGCAAGGATTCTACTATTTAATTATTCAGGTAAATTGGGAACATATTTCAATTATTTTTTTACAATTACAATAGTGGTAATCACCAAACTCCACGCTAATCCACTTCCAAGGGTGACTAGAAATTTGAAAATTATTTCTCATCACGCTGTGCCGGAAAAGTAACTTTTCGACACATTGTGATGGAATTCGAGTTTATATCACGAGCCGAAGGCGAGGGATATAATCCTACGAGTCAAAGACCACATGATTTTTCATCGCGCTGTGTCGGAATAGTACATTTTGACACTAGGCCGTGAAGAACTTTTCTGGCGAATATGAGGTTACAGGACGAGCCGAAGGCGAGTTCTGTAATCATA
>JAPYZM010001925.1:0-15885 GCA_030522845.1 Psyttalia concolor
TTTACTCCTACGCCGGGGAGAAAAATCATGTTCTCACCACGGAAAGTAAAATAAAGGAGCCTTACTCACGTGCTTACCACCCTCGCCTCCGGCTCGGGCGGTAATTCTGCACGTGAGCAAGCCTCCTTTATTTTACCTCCCTAGGTGAGAAATATACTATTGCCGCTTCGCTGCATAATTGTCATAACAATTTTTATCCACAATTAAAGACAGCGAGTCAGTGGAAATTGTCGGAGGGAAGGGAATTATATAACTCACGCCCTGAGTTATTGTGTGATTGAAGTAAGTGATGTAACCACTGTAATATCCAAAAAAAGTGTCAAATCCTCGTCTCGCTGGGGTAAAGTCGTCGCTCTGATAGCCGAGATGCCACTTCCCGACCAGTTTTGTGGAATAGCCGAGTTTTCTCAGGTGTTCAGGCAGCAGCCGGGTGCTCAGGGGTATTCCCCGGGGCTCCCCCGCCCGCAGGGGAAAGCCCTGCATCCCTGAATTCAGTGAAAAAAAAAATATTGAGAGAAACAAATCAATTGGAGAGTCAAGTGGCAACGGTTCACGTCAGCGTCGACCATTCCTCCGTTTTCAGTGAATATCTGCGAATTTAACACGGATAGAAAATTTTTCGTTAAGACCTTTTTTCTAGAGCGATTTGCGGCCTATAAAAAAGGTCATTACAAAAATTTTGAAAGCTCCCTTAGATCCGGAGGAAATCGATGACAAGTCTGGCCTAGATTAGTTCGCTAAACCGTTTTTTGCCACTTCACTGTTGAATTTAATTGAATTGTTAAACAATAAATTTAGTCTACGTCCTCTGAGATCCTGGTGAGTCGTATGTTTACTCAGTAATACAGATGTCTAAGAAAATCTGGTGAAAACAGGGCTGAAGTATTTACGAATTCAACATTTTTTAATCAATTCTCCGACTGAATCGAAAAGTCGTTCTAATAAATTTCAATTGTTCACGTAAAATGGTCTTTTATTTCATCACTTGGCCTTCAACAAACCAATGAAAAATCCCACTGAAACAGTCGATAATTAGAAATAGACAAAATCAAGTGTTCGTGCGGAGAATTATCGAATTGCTCGGCTGTAACACGCGCCCACTGGAGATGAAAAAAAATTGTCTTAATGCGTCGGTCATGTGAGACATTCGCGTCACTGTCACATGACGAGTGAATCTCCAGCGATTGTCTGTTCAGTTTCTCGAGCTCGCTAACCAACCAGTGAAAAATCAAATTTCATTAATTAACGAAGGGAAATGTCCAGTGAAATTCGAGTGATACCCCAATTTTCCAGCGATTCAGAAAAAAAATTAGGGAGCGCCGGGAAACGACCGAGAATATCTAAAAAATTAAGACAGATATCGAAATTTTTGTTAAGATCATTTTTGTAGGGCACTTCGAGAGCTACAAAAAAGGTAGTGACCAAAAATTCGATAGCTCCCTCAGATTTCGAAGAATTCTCCTAAAACTGTCAAAAAAAACTGTCACTTCTCGTTTACCTTCCCTGATGGGATATCGCCCGGTGAAGAAGGCGGTCCTGGACGGGGTGCAGATCGGTAGGACGTAGTGCTGATTGAGGATGACTCCATTGTAAGCTAGTGCGTCGATATTGGGCGTGGGGATCTCATTGGACCCGTGATAACTGACGTCGTTCCATCCCTTAAAAACAATCAAACCCCAAAAATTAATAAAAAATCCCCCATCCTCGCCAGCCTCCCCCCAATCCTCACAATATCATCCCCAACGATAACAACAATATTCAGTGGTCCCCGCGTTCGTCGTGCGCTGCCAAAGTAAACTAGTCCCACAAACCAGACGACAATAGTCAGGCTGCCATGAAAAACCGACGTAGAACGCATTCTGCTCGTCTGACTCTCGACCCATGAATGTCCCCGAGTCTTAAACCACACGTGCAAAGCAAACTCGACCCAATTCCATAAATTTGATAATCTCCCCTGGCCTCCGAGGCACTTGACAATCCAAAAAAAAAAAAATACCATTGCTTGGAGAAGAGTGTCATGGCCACTGGAATGCAATGATAAACACTCCAGTTGATCCCCAAAGTCCCCAACATCCAGCCCCTGCCTGATAAATAATCCCAGTCACCAGTCAATCCTCACCAACTACTCACCATATCATCAGCAATGATGACAACAACATGAGGCCTCCCAACATCCTCATCCTCAACATCATCCAACTCAAACGTTATCACCAAATAAAGGCACAGCGATACTGTCAATATACATACTAACGCGACAAATATTCTGACAGTTCTCGACATTTTAGTGGTGTACATATTGAGACACTCCGTGAGCTGTTGATAGTGAATGAGTGTTATTTCAACTCTTATGTTTATTCCAAGAGACACTGTGACCTCGACAACAGTAAAAGTTTATATCGATATGCTTTCTCGAACAACAGGGAAGCAGCTCAATGACTTTCACAATTTATTCCACCACGTGATAAAAATTTTTTTCCCCCCCATTATCAATACCACTGGATTTTTCATTTTTCCCCGTGACCTTGAGACTTCATTAGCTACCTAACACGAGAGATATGGGCTGTTGCGGTTGGGAAGCTGCTCACTCAGTGTCTAATTCCCCACTGGATAACACCAGTTGCGAGAGCTTGAGATATACATCTATTTCCACGAGCATTTAATCAATTACGTAATATTTAGAAAATCATTGCCTTGACGAGGATGAACACAGTTCGTACCATGACAATGATCATTGAAAAACCGTGAATTGTTTTTCTCTCTCTTTGTTTTTTTCTTCTTTTTTTTTTTATTCCATCAGCTGATAGTGCTGGCACATCTTGTGTAAAATAATTTAATTAAATAATACGATTAGTTACTACGGCGATAAATTTAACTTAATTAATTGGATCTTAGTCTGAGTAATTGACGTTACATCTGAGTATCGGTAAAACGATTGAAATTGTCACATCCTCGGGTGGATTTGGGCAATCGATTTTTAAGTCAGAGGTAGCCTCTGATGCCTACGATGAGTAGGACCATACCAATGTGAGCACAGACTGCCAGTGTACTTATGACAGTTGCTGGACTGCCATTGTAACCGTAACGACTCTCGTAGAGATTTGGCTGTAGCCAGGGTACCCAGGTGCTGTTGTGCCTGCGAGGATCGGCGTTCCAATTTGGGGGAATGTTCGGCTGCTTCGTGAGCATGTTTCCGTAGCGCTCGAGAATTGAGTCGAGCTCTCGAACGATCTGTTGGAGATTGAAAAAGGGGATTGATGAATTCTTTCTCCAGTTGGTGGGTTGTTGAAGAAGAGCCAGGGGAATTTGGGATCTGCTGGGGAAGGAGGTCTAGAAGAGAACTAGGAGGGGTACAGCTTTAGAGGATGGTGTCCTCTTCTTGTCCTCAGAATTAGATTGTTGGGGTTTTGTTTTATCAAACAGATTTTCGGTGTCATTGTCTTCAGTCTGTGGATAATTGTCTTCTAGTGTTTTTATCGGTCTAGTGAGGGGAATTTGATAGTCTTCCGCTGCTTTGCTACATTTATTTATCCACTAGCGACAATATTCCAACAGGCGTTTCGTTTCTTAATCGGGTAACGAGCGATTGTCGTCGTCAGTCTGAAAATAACTTTCCGGATACGGTAAAAGGGAAATGGCACGAGGAAATTAATAATTTTGGTTTCGATCGGCTGCCCAGCGCGTTTTATTTTACGGTCGCGTGAGTCTATTGTCATAATTGTTAGGCGGGTTTATAAATATAAAGATCGACGACTGTTTTCGCCAAAAAACCGTCGAATATAATTCTTTTAATCCCCAAAGCCATCCAAAAGCCCTTAAAATTTCCATCAAAAAAGGTGAGAGTGGAAAACACTGGACTGTCTTCAATGGACAATAACTCCGGATCGGCAGAGTGAAATTCAATGAATTTCATCTCATATTAAAGCTCTGATTGTCGGCTAGGATGTGACAAAAAATCATTGAATTTCAATCGGCCAATCCCGATTTATTGCCAATTGAAATTCACCCATTCTCCCTCACTCCTCCTGAATACCTCACCTTCGGATGTAATCTCACGATATTGTCCACCTCGCAGGGATCCTGGACAATATCAAAGAGGCACTCGGTCTCATTCCTACAGGGATTGGTGCCATTGATTCTGAAGAGTCTGATGTCCAGGCAAGTGGAGATCCTAGCCTGCTCCCTCAATCTGGACATTCCACTCTGGGGTACAATGGGATGCCCAAGATGTGAGTGAATTGCACTGACAACGGCGCTGCTGTGGACCAGGTCATAGTCATAGGCAGGTACATTGATATTCCTTCCACTGCTGCCGAAGTAGTAGTCATCATTGCCATCATCCGAGCGTCCTCTGATGAGCTTGTAACGACGAAAAATGGCCGCCTCCGTTTTCTTTCGCTCATCAATGTTGATGAGGAGAGACTGTCGTGGAGCCTCCCTGTCCCGGCTGAAGTGATCCCAGTGGTCGATGCCGTCGATCTCCCCCAGCTCCCGGATATTTCCACCCGCGGCGCGGTACAGAGTAGGCAGCCAGTCCGTTATATGCATCAAATTGTTCGAGACTTGGGCCATTCGCCTCAGTCTCGGTGACCAAATGGCCGCCACCCCTCGGACTCCTCCCTCGTACAGCGAATACTTACCCTTCAAGAGATCATCAATTCACGGATTAATTAATCAACTGAGCTAATGAGTCAGTTAATTTTCCAGTAAATCACCCAGTGATTGAATAAAAAAAAGTTTGAATCAATTTCTTCAAAAGCGTAAATCAAACAATTTGGCATTACTCATCGAATCTTCAATTAAATTATTTAATTAAGAATGATAATTTGATGATTTAATGATTCAATTGAGAGTTCAATGAGTGAATTGAGGTTTTTCGCGTCGGATGCATTGAAGGAGGAATTTATTTCCCAACTTACGCCTCGTAATGGCCAATTTGATCCGGCATTTCCCTCTACACCCCCGGTTGGAGCGCCGCTGTCAGTCAGGAAGACGATGATACTGTCATTGAGGAGGGCGCGATCCCCCAGGGCAGATACAATACTCCCTAGAGATGTATCTATCTCCGATACCATCACTAAACGTCAACAAAATACGAGTCCTTTATTTATTCTCTCTACTTATATTCGCCATTAATGCAAATAATTTGACAAAAAATCGTCTCCAAATTCCAAATTTCTAAGCAAAATATCTACGAATGCAAGGCAGATATCAAAATTTTCGATAAGACCATTTACGTAAGGCGTTTCGAGGCCTACAAAAAAGGTTCTTACAAAAATTTTGAGAGATCTCTAGCTTCTGGAAAAATCCTCGAAAACCCTGGGACAAGTGAACTTGCTCGTTTCATCATTTCACTTCTGATATTTTTCTCAGTAAAATTCTTACTCGCGTATTTTCGACGTTCTCCATGGAGATAGCTGAAGTTCTGGTATCGGTAGCCCCCGAGGTAGCCGTCGTGCGGCGGCTCAAGAGGTGCGTGGAACCCAACGTGATTGATTTGGAGATAGAGGGGACTCTTGATGTCGTGACGTTCAATGATTTTGATGGCTTCCTCGGTGAACACTCTCGTTACATATCGCTCGCGAATGTCGTGAGCGGGACCCTCCCCTCGGTGAAGATCGAAGCCCGACATATTCTGGAGAGCACCAGTTGTCATTACTCCTTACCCCGGGGGGAAAAAAATAATTTTGCCCCGCTCGGACAAAAAAATGCCCAAAACTCTTACGATAAATCGCTTGACATTCTCATCAAAAAAACTTTCTCTGGCAAAATTATATTTTTCCCTCAACTCAGGTCTTCAGGTAGTGATTATAATTACCCCATCGCGGTAGTAGTATTTATACTGGGAGATGTGGTCGTTGTAGAAGCCGAGGAACGAGTCGAACCCCCGATGTTGAGGTGTGAACTGAGGGGTTGGAAATCCGAGATGCCATTTTCCAACGAGCCTAGTTGAATACCCCAACTCTCGCAGATACTCCGGAAGTATTCGGATGTTGAGGGGAAGACCTCGGGCGTCACTGCCTTTCAGACTGTCCCCCTGAAGTCCTAAATATCAGAATAACAAGACTCGTCAAGAGCTCGAACGATTTGCCCCAGTATCGACTATTAGTTTCCAATGAATATCTCCGAAATTAATAGGAATACCAAAATTTTGGTTAAGACCTTTTTTGTAGAGCCAACTGAGGGCTACAAAAAAGGTTCTTACCAAAATTTTCTAGCTCCCTCGGATCACTAGAAAAATCCTCGATAACTGAGTCAAGAGAGGTCAATGAAATCGTTTGGCAATTGCCAAAGTCAATCAAGTTCCAATGACTATTGGAGCCTGTCAATTCAACGATGAGGATTCCAGGACATACCCATCCGGATGGGGTACAATCCCGTGAAGAAGGCGGCTCTGGCAGGCGTGCAAGACGGCAGGACATAATGTCTATTCAGTATAATTCCATTGTAAGCCAGTGCATCGATATTGGGGGTCGGTATTTCATTGGACTCGTGGAACCCCACGTCATTCCATCCCTACAAAATAAACCAAAAATAAAAAGCCCCAATCATCAGAGCCACCAACTCATTGACCAATTAATTCACACGACTAGAAAATTACTCTTGTCTCATATTTCATTAGACCAATGTCTCAGTCTGTACAGACACTCGTTCTACATCGTTGGAATTTTATTTGTTGTTACCAATTAAATGAGTCACTTCAGTATCCTCATTGACGTACGTGGGCGTTGATAACATGGCCCATGTAAATTGTCTTAAGTAATGCTTGGGGCATGCAGTTTAAATCGTCTTCCTCGATGCAATTATTCATTGTTAGTGAGGGGAAAAAAAAATGAGAAAGATCCGTTGTTTTTCACTCGATTGTTTAATAAAATAATTGCCCAATTTGTGAATTACTTTATTTGTGAATAAACAAAAGAAAAGGGAAGACTAGTAATTCAATAAACCATTTAATCCGTAACAAACAATTCCCAATGAGACAGGAGAGCAATTGATTAAATGAACAACAGATTTGAAACAAAAAATTGGGAAATTCCCAAAATGGAAGAACAGAAATCAAAAAGAGAAATGGAGGGATTTTAATTACCATATCGTCCACCATGAAGACAATAATATTCGGTGCGACGGGAAATTGTCCCGAAGATGTCGCGAATAACATCCCCAGGAGGAGAGCAACAGATGTCCTGGTGGAGATCGAGCCCATGACTTCGGGATGTCAACAAAAAAAAAAAATCACTGAATGGTCACTGTATCTGGACGTCACCGATTATTATCTCCAGACGGTTACGAGGAGCTTCTGGTGATGAAGGGTAAGGTCAGATCATGATGGACCGTAAGCACAACTGGAGTGTCTCCAGTGGGTCCTCTGGGCTTATATAGGTCCACCCACAATTGTCGAGATGAGGGCCTCATTGACTGGATGCCGAGCACGAGAGGGATGTGATAAATGTCTTCATTAATGAATGCGTTAATCGGAGATATTAAGAGTGTGAGTTGACTTGCATACGTTTCTACGCTCGTTGGAAGGCTAATTTCATTAATTCGTCCAAGTCACTCCGATAGATCCAGGAAATTGGTCAATTCATTGGGGACATCGATTGGATATTGTCATTGTTTTACCTGATAAATTAATTAATAGGAATGGACAAGTGATGATTAAAAAATATGGTGGAGGTAATTGATGAATTAAGAATGAAGTAGACAGTCGGAAATTCTGATGTAAGAGCTTTGAAGTCTCGTATTTTCGTTATTATTTTTGTTACGTCGCAACCTAAGGCATCATAAATAGCCCCTTCGGCGTCTTTGCCCATTCACTTGTTGATCTTATTCATAAGTCCCTATAATTACACCAGGAGAGGCTCGTGCGTCGCCCTAAGGTCTCTAAGGTCAAGTAACGTTAAGTAGGGATACCAATTAGTTTATTCATCATTTCCTCGACCTGCCGAAATTGATTCACCGATGTACATGTGTTAATACGTAATCCAATCGTTGGAGAGCCCTTAATATTTTGTCCTCCCTCTGAAAAGCGAAAATAATTGTTTAAAAAATTGCTGGAAATATGGGAAAATGTGTGATCTACTGAGACATCCAATTGATGAGCAGATGGCGCCTGCTGATTTGAATACACCCCCGCGGGAATCTCCGGGACATAACCTCAAAATTGAGAGTAAAAAGGGGGAATTTCTCTTCTCGATTTTCTCGTGTAAGAAAAATATTGAAAAAATGCTGAGGTAATAGTGCAATGTTCTCGACAAAAAAACGACTGATCGAGAGAACTGGGCACAACGACGTGGGGAGATACGACTACATGAAATTATTGACAACAGAATTCAAGACAACATCATCTCCAGGTAATCATGAGGATTGAGTCATCCCAACAGTCGTCTCTCATCAATTTTTCTTCTCCCCACTTTACTCCACCATTTTTGTAGAAAATAAACGTCAAGTTCTGGGAAACCTAGCGAATTTCGCTTACGATCCCGTTAATTACGACTACATCCGGCGATTGAGCATAATTGATCTGTTTTTGTGTGTACTCTCCGAGGGTGACAGGATCCTCGTGCGATTTGCCATTGGTGGACTCTGCAATTTGTCCTCAGGTGAGATGATTCTGCTCAACTCAGGAAATTTACTGATATCTATTTGTTCAGTGAACGTTTACAATTAATTTTTTTTTATTCCACAGATCCCCTGAACAAAGAGTATATTTTACGTAATCGAGGAGTGCCACTGGTATTCTCATTATTACAATCGTACGACGAAGAAACTGTCCTGTCAGCAATAACAACCTTGATGTTTTTAGTAACAGACACTTCGAGAATTGAAATTATCACTCCAGCACTTGTCGAGCAATTGGAGAAATTCCGATATTCCACTAACAGTAGAATTAAAAATTTGGCATTGATTTTTTTAATGGATCACTGTGACACCGCCGAGAGTGTGCAATAATTAATAAATCAATCAATTAAAACAGAAAAGAAAAATCCTCAAATTATTGACAAAATTTCAATTGTTCAATTCACAATAAGAAAATGTACCGACAAATAAAGCCCACAAAATTACTCAACTCCAGCGGACAAATGAGGGATATTAATTATAAAATGAGAGACCACTTGAAGATTGGTTCAAAGATATCAGTGACAAGAGAAATCACAAGAGCCGATGTAATGGATTTTTGTAAATTAACCAACGATTACAATCCAATTCACACGACAGCTAAAAATCCAATTGTTCATGGAGCACTTCTGAATGGATTGTTATCAGGAGTTCTCGGGACAAAACTCCCCGGGCCTGGAACAATAGTTTTCGAGCAACAGCTGAGATACAAAAATCCCTGCTACGCTGGTGACACAGTGAAGATCACTGTTGAGGTTCTTGAAGTGAGAAAAATCATAAAATGTTGCTATCAGCTGGTGGCTAATGCCGAGAGGATCGTGCTGGAGGGCGAGGGGAAATTCATCATGACTAGACCTGATAATTCGTTAATCAGTGATTGAATCCATTAAAATAAATAGACCTCCAATTTCTCTCTAAATTTTTCTTACTCCATTGACAAATGCAGAAAAAATTCTAAAGTTCTCCCCGAGGACGAGGGAAAATTCATCTCGCGGGGGGATCAGTAATTCTGGGAGACGCTGAGGCAATCGAGAATGTGGAGCAGACACTCTGACCCAGTTAAACTGACTGAAACTGGGTCTGGCTAAATGCAGAATTGCACTTTTGAAATTTCATAAATTGTTATTAATTCAGTTCAGCATTTCACCATTTTCATTGCTCATAAATACAAGTGGATGATGAAAGAGTGATCATTCTGTCATTGTGACATTAACAAGAAGGATTTTTAGACGACAGGTAGACAAATTGCTGCCCTCAAGTGTACAATTGTCATTCATTGAAGTGATCAAATCAGACAATGCAATTGAATTAAATTGGAATTTGTGTTTTAATCGTTAAAGATCAGTCATGAGTAGCACCCTGGGGTTGTTGAAGGCACTTCTGGTGCTGTGGATGTGCGTGGCATTGACTCTTGCTCAAGATGACAACGAGATAAGCCCCTCCCTCTCACCAGAGGTGACACCAGCTCTCCCAGAAGTCCCCACAACAGAAGCTCCTCTGGGCTGTACCTGCGGGGTTTTCCTGAGTGGCCAGCTGAAGAAGGGCATCAGGGGCCCACCCTGCGGGAACCCCGCTCTCCTCCATGAGCACGCCGAAGCCTTCCCCTGCACCCCAGTTGGAAATAAATTGTGCACCAACAAATGTCTCGATACTGTAAGTTCATTTCATACAAACAATCTGAAAATTTTTTACCAGTCAACGAATTTCAATGAATAACTCGAAATCTCTGGCAGATAGAAAAAAAATGATGAGTACCTTATTTGTAGAGAAAATTGAGAGCTACAAGGAAGTTCATTACAGAAATTTGACTATCTCCCTTAGATTCGGAGGTATTGGCCGAAAATGCGAGCACTGCTCTCCCTAAACCGGCTTTGCTCATTAAAATCGACGTTTTCAATTGATTTGTTTTTAATTAGATCGTCAGACACTTGCCGAATAGCCCGAACATCCTCTGCGGCTCGATTGATCGTGACTGTCACAAAGAAAGGGTGAGCACGCTTAATTATTCCACCATCACCCGAAGTAATGTCAAATAATTACATTTTTTGCATTTTAATGAATTCCAGGCGTATCTCTTCATCAAAAATTGTAAAGACGATTGGGTCAATACGAATTTATCAGCGGGCCGAGAGTACTGTTGCAAAGACGGTATACCCTACAAGTGTCCCATCTTGAGTTAAACAAAGTCACCAATTTTTTTTAAAAAAAAACCTTTTATACTGAAAAAATGACGAATTACTCTCAGTAATAAACATCTGATTTCCCTCTAATAAAATTCAATGAATCATTAAAAAGCCTTGTCATTCAAAAATCCCGCCGCAATCTAAATTTAGAGCTCTCCCAAAATTTTCTCCCCACGCGAGCCCATGGATTTCCGTCACGTCTGTAAAATCTAATTTTAGTATGACAAAAAAAAATGAGTAATTTTCGGGTTTTTTCCTCTCTAACTTCACCCCAAAAAAAAAAATTCCTGATACGACAAATAATCCGGCAACTGTAATTATTTGCCGATAGTAGTGAAGTTTAATTATTCTCTGCAAAGTGAATATTCCCATGAATAATGAGAGAATAATTTCCGGGGTGGAGTGAAAAAGTGCATGGGTTTTGGTAATAATTAATTAAGAAAATTATTAATTACTCCGTGAGATGACAATAATCACGACAATGTGTACTCAGCTCTTCTCCTGCCCACTGTGCACCCAGCCAAGTTTCAATTCCTTGGATTCATTGAGAATAGGTCTCGTGAGTGTGGCGACACGTCCACTGACATGTCCAATATGCAACGACACTGTCCTAGGTCTAGACAAATTGACAATTCACCTCTTCGGTCACACAATAACTGAGAATAGGTCAGCTCATCATGATATACCTGATGCAAAAAATCGATCAATTGTCAAGTTCAATGGCTACAATTTGCCAGAATCTGTTGAAAAATGTGGCAATCCATTGATAGTAATCAACGAAAATCCCCCGATTTCCAGTCAATTCCTGGCAACTGTTCCCCTAGTGTTCAATGGAATGAGCGACTCGACCAGTGGATCAGCGACTTTGTCAGCTCAATCACGTGGTGATCTCGATATGAGTGTCTTGAGCGTTGATGGGGTCGCCCAAGTGGAGAGCGAGCCCTGGAAGGGGAATTTACTGCCAAAAATTGGGGAAGAAAGAGGAGAAAATATTGAGGAGATTTCGGGTATTGAAGAAGGGACGAGTGAAGTCATCCCCAGGAACATTATGTCATCCTCGGAAATAAAGCTGGGCATTCCAGAGCCTGGCAATGTTCATTGTCCAGATGACAATCCCAAGTGTCAGGATGACGACGTTCGTAGGGAGTTATTGGTCCTCAAAGACCACTCTGAGGATCGGCAATCGCCATGTTTGATGAACGGAGGACTGAATGAGAAGAGGGAAAGATGTAATATCTGCGGATTGAGCCTGGCGAACAGAAATTCACTGATACTCCACAAACAGCTGGCGCATAAAATAGCAGCCAAGGACTGTAATATAAAGCCCGAGGATCTACTGAAGAATTATCCCTGCCATTTGTGTTCTAAAGTGTTCAAGATGAGGGGGAGCCTCATGATTCATATGCGAGTAGCCCATACAGGAGGTAATTTAGGTAAATAGGACAACAAATTCGGTAATTAACTCATCAATTACCTCGCGTTCACCCACCCCCCAAGAATCTTCGAAGAATTTTATCGAATCTCATCGAGCTATCGATTTTCACGTAATAACCTTTTTTGTAGAGCTCAATTAGCTCTACAAAAAAGGTATTAACTAAAATTTTGCTATCCCCCTTCAATTCCTACATATTCATTAAAAACCGATTAATAGTCCAAGTAGAGTTGACTCGTGTACCCCTCCCCTACTGAATTTTGTTTATTAAAATTAATCAAAAAGGGAGTTATCGATGATTAATTAATTCCAGTGACACTGGGAGGCGAACGAAATTCGGATGGAGGCTTCAACTGTCCCCTGTGCGGCAAAAATTTCAAGAAGGTGAGAAGATAATAAAAAAAAAAAATCCCGAATCGAGTGAAATTCTCCCATTAAATTTGATCAAAGAATTTTTGAAAATCTCTCAAAACCCGAGATATTAATGAAAAGCCTTGGAATTATTTATAAACTCATTTATGAATTTAGGAGCAACATGTCACTCAGCACCTGAAGACCCACGAGGGAAAACAGTGGGAGTGTGACGTCTGCAGTAAAATGTTCACGACAAAGTACTTTCTCAAGAAGCACAAGAGACTTCACTCAGGTGAAATGCCATATCAATGCAACATATGCAATAAAACATTCACATTTCAACAATCCTATCACAAACATCGGCTGTACCACAAGGACGATAAGCCCCACACATGTACAGCATGTGGAAGATCCTTCAAGGAGCTGTCAACCCTGCACAATCACGAGAGAATTCACACAGGAGAAAAGCCATTTGCCTGTGAAACATGTGGTGAGTGGTGATACTGATGACACCTGGATGACGATTGATTGATGAAGTGAACAAATAATAATCCAGATTGATGATTTGTTATCACCTGGCGAACAATTCCAGTGATAAATTCAATAAATGTCTACAATTTGTTCCCCTCAAATGTCAAAACAATATGGCCGTCATATTCAATTGCTTTATTGCTTCCAGTTAACACTAATATCCTCTAAAAATGTGGCACTTGTTGCTGTGCTGTTGAACTAAACACGAAGCATGGTTTGACATTTAATTTTGTGGTAAGTTTGTCAACGATGATTATTTATTTAATTATTTACTACGTTTTTTTTTTGGTGCTCTGATTTCTCAGGGAAGTGCTTTCGACAACGGGTGTCGTACCTCGTCCACAGGAGGATTCACACAGGCGTAATGCCGTACACTTGTTCAGCTTGTGGCAAGAGTTTCAGATACAAAGTAAGAGTTATAATTGATTAAATTGATTAATTGAGAAGTAGAAGAAAATCCTGAAGAATATTTTCTGTTGATTTTCATTCGACTCACTCCCTCGATTTAATTCCCCCCAGGTCAGTCAAAGAACCCACAAGTGTCCAGGACAATCCGATCAGCTGGAGCAGTCTCGAATACCCCCAGTTCTCGACCCCACAAGTTCAGAAGCTCAAGTAAACGAATTCGTCATTCCCTCGCTGGATGAAACGAATAAATTCGTGGTAATAGCCAACAGCAATGGAGAGCCAACCTTAACTCGAGAGATGGATCTAAATCTCCTGACCTCTCCCAACATTTACCAATTTACCCCTCACAAAAATCCACCAGAGATCGCTGAAAAAATCACGTCTCGTGGGTGTGAACCTGCTGGAGGTGTTCAACTGCCCGAGGACAATTCCCAGGACTTCCTCTCTCTAGTCATGTCACCAATACCAAAGGATCCATCATCTCCCTCCACTGAAATGCAACACCTGAGACTCACCTCTCCAAAGCACTTGGAAAATTTTCACGAATCTGATCAACAATTTCAAGACACCTCCGACAATCTCCAAAAGCACCTTAAACACGCCATCGATGGCATCTTGAATGAACGAAATCGCAACAATAATTCCCTGGAGACGATAAACGAGGAGTCCCTGAAGGAGTTACTTTACGGAATTAACAAAACTCTTTGATCAACTAAAATTGTGTAATTAATTGGAAAGCATTCCTCCCAAATGAATTATTGTTCACTGAAATATAATGGCATTTCACTGATTCCCAAGATCAAATAAACGAGGAGTTGTTGAATGAATTACTCCACTAAATTACACCAAAAATTATCATTGTAATTAATTGTATCCAGAGTTTGCTTTCACCTGTTCATTTGTATTTATGTAAATAAAATTAAGCAACAAAATGAATGTACTTCTTTAATCCGAAATAATGAGAATAATATTGGCAAATAAACAGATTATTCCTGGAGATGGCTAGCAAAAGGAGTCCTCTCAATATCAAATTTCAAAATTCTTCATCACAGCTCCATCTGTTCCTCACCCCCCCGCCCCCCGCCCGCTGTTTTATCCACCGAGGAGCTGCCCCCCCCTGCCCTTCCCTATATATACCCAGGAAACACGACGGAACCATCAAAGTATCGCAAAGCGTGTAGATCGCACCTAGAGAACGTGTAGGAAGAATTTCTAGTTCTCAGTACAGCTGTTTTAGTCCCTCAACCCCACAACTCTGGTAAGAAAATAATCGATTACCCGAGGCATACGATAAGCCGAAAAAAAAAAATCGAGCATCGTGTTAGTGATAAAAAAATTTGTCTGACAAAGATGACAATATAATTGTTTGGTAATAGTTAGTCAGCAGAGGCCGATGGGAGTCAAGGCTAACGAGCTCAACTTGACAGTTCGTTTTTGCTGATATTTTCACACGTGTCCTCTTCGTATAGCGCATTGCTCACGTTGCGTAACTGGAGAGTTCCACTTCCAGAGGAAGGAGCTCACCGTTTTTTTTTCGGTAAGTTTTCTACTTTATTTATTTATCACCACATCCCATTCTCCTCCCTGAAGCAGCTGAATCATTGAAAACAGCAAACGAGGGAGATAACTACGTATTTATCATTGATTTTGTGGAATGAGAATGAGATGAGACATCGGTATTACGCATTTATTGGGAATAGGGGAAGGGCCCCAGGCGACACGATTAGCTGGGTGGGGAGGGAATCGTCTCCAGGGCTTAATGGCCCAGTCCCAGGTAATGGATTCATTTGTAAACTATCTAATGACTTCTTGGAATAAACCGGGGAAAACAATTGGGGAGGTCCTGGTGGGTGGGCACCAATACCTCATTACTCCAGAGGCCGACAGCATGTCGAGACATGAATGAGGGAATACAAAAGGACCTACAGTGAACAGCTGTTGGAAAATCAATGTTACCAAAATGTTGGGACGTTTGTCATTATCCAAGTATTTTTATTCAGACCTCTATGAGAAATATATCCTGGGAATTGACATTAGGGGCTGCCCCCAGCGCCCGGGGGTTCTTAAGTATTACGTGACTCTCAGGATTAACCAGGGATTATTTTTCTGGGGCGAATCACTAGAATGTTCACTTGACAATCTTTTCGTCCCCAGAGCAAAAGACAAATCTGATGATTTTAGAAGTTTTTTAACAGTCAAAAATCCAATTCCTTTTCTACGCCAAGCATTTTCTCCTCAACGTCCACCTGATAATGACACTTCCCTGGGAAAGGAAAATCCTTCGTCAATTCTTGAAGACATCAGACGTAATTACCCGCATGATACGTTTCCTCTCAATATTTATATCAATTAAAAAAATCCCCC
>JAPYZM010001926.1:0-43838 GCA_030522845.1 Psyttalia concolor
TATTAATTTTTATTTAATACTTGACGCGTTAGCCTTTCCTTTCTTTGTTTTACTTCTTCACCCTTGAACAAGTCAAGTAAAACTGTCGCGCGCGCGAGGACAACACTAAGAATGAAGCCTCGATCAAAATATGAACTTTTGAAACATCGCCTCTTCTTCGCCTCTTTTTGAAGAAGCAATTCAAATTTTTAAACGCCTCCGCCTCCAAAACGAACCAACACTAATGTAAACTCACGGATACAAGATTGCGGACTTGTTCAACTCTGCAAATCTGTATCCGTGTGAGTTGAGAGTGTATTGGTGTAGCAATGTAGAATTATTCAATGTAAAGAATAATCTAGAAACTACAAAAACAAATCTAGTAACTTTGAATTTTGAAACTGAAATCATGCATTGGGCCTGGCTCAGTTATTCAATGTAGAGAATAATCTAGTAGTTTCGAATTTTGAAACTGAAAAAACAATCTAGTAACTTTGAATTTTGCAGTTAACAAATCATACATTGGGCATTAAACATTGGGCCTGGCTCACCGAGCATCAAGGCTCGATGACGTCATCAGGATTTGTAATTATTAATAAAGGATATTAATTATTATTTAATACTTGACGCGTTAGCCTTTTGTTTTACTTCTTCACCCTTGAACAAGTCAAGTAAAACTGTCGCGATTAAAACACATCAATACTAACGCAACACACGGATACAAGATTGTAGACTTGTTGAAATCTGCAAATCTGTATCCGTGTGAGTTGAGAGTGTAGTAGTTCAGCAATGCATAATTATGAAATGAAAAAACGACAATCTAGCAATGCATCATTATGAAATGAAAAAACGACAATCTAGCAATGCTGAATTATGAAGCTGAAAAAATAAAAATCATACATTGAACATTGGACATATGCATCAAGGCTCGATGACGTCATCAGGATTCCTAATTATTAATAAAGGATATTAATTATTTTTTATACTTGACGCGTTAGCCTTTCCTTTCTTTGTTTTACTTCTTCACTCTTGAACAAGTCAAGTAAAACTGTCGCGCGCGCGAGGCCAGCACTAAAAATGAAGTCTCGGTTTGAAACGCCTCCGCCTCTTTTTTGAAGAAAGAATTGAAATTTTTAAGCGCCTCCAAAACGCCTCCGCCTCCAGCCGTTAAATTTAAAAATATCATACCGAGTTTCGAACCTCGCATGTGCCGAGTTGTAAACCTATTCATTTCAAGTCACAAACCACTTAGCCAAGTCATCAACTCAATAATTGGCCGTTAAAAACGCACCAATACTAATGTGCTCACACGGATACAAGATTGCGGACTTACGGAACTCTGCAAATTCGTATCCGTGTAAGTTGAGAATGTATTAGTTCAGAAATGCCGAATTATGAAATGAAAAAACGACAATCTAGTAATATTGAAGTTCGCAACTACAACGACAAATCTATCAATGCAGAATTATTAAACTAAAAAACGACAATCTAGTAATATTGAGTTCGCAACTACAACAACAAATCTATCAATGCAGAATTATTAAACTAAAAAACAACAAATCTATCAATGCAGAATTATTAAACTAAAAAACAACAAATCTATCAATGCAGAATTATTAAACTAAAAAACGACAAATCTAGCAATGCAGAATTTCGCAGCTTAAATCATACATTGAACATTGGGCAGTGGTATCAGGGCTCGCAGATGACGTCATCAGGATTCCTAATTATTAATAAAGGATATTAATTATTTTTAATACTTGACGCGTTAGCCTTTTGTTTTACTTCTTCACTCTTGAACAAGTCAAGTAAAACTGTCGCGCGCGCGAGGCCAGCACTAAGAATGAAGCCTCGGTTTGAAACGCCTCCGCCTCTTTTTTCAAAGAAAGAATTCAAATTGTTAAGCGCCTCCAAAACGCCTCCGCCTCCAGCCGCTGCAACCACAATCACCACCTCTTGTCGAGTATAAATTGGCCGTTTGCCGCTGCACAGTCACTAGTTGATCGTTGGAAAGCAAACGTGTAGCAAGTAAGTATAATAATTTAAGAATATACTCACTCTTTCAAATGTCGAATCCGATATTATCACAAAATAAACCAGTTGAGGGAGTTCCAACAACATCAGCATATACATTTAACAATCAATTCAATTTAATTTTCAATGAGACATTCGGTCAACATTTTGCATATTATGGATTTTTTTTGACATTTTTCTGTGGTCTAATTTTGTTGTTTTCATTATTTTTAGGCGAAACACTTGATAGTAAAATTGCAGCTACAGTCTACGGGATTAACAGCAAACCGAGCAGTGCTAAAAAGTCCTATACTCAGGTATTGACTAGTTCTGATTCGCAACAATGGTTATCGAAGTAGAGGACTTGTATCGAATATGTCCAAGTGATTGGCATAAATATGAAAAACAATGGCGAAACAGTGTTAATTTATTAGTGAAAAAGTTTCAATTGACTCGCGATCGAAATCTAAACAAATATATTGTACACGAATTAGTCAAGAATAATTTCAATTTTTATAATGAAGAAGACGCAATCGTTACGGTGTGTGCTCATGGTCGCATCGAAGAAGAAAATATGAAAAAAGTTCATTTAACATTAACACAAGTTCAATATTTAAATTATTTACAATATGCACATTATTTGTTGTGTTTTAACGACGACGATGGTGGTGGTTGTGGGGGTGACAACTCTGCCGCTGTAGAGAATCGTCGAGTGCAATATGAATCGGGTTTAATATTGGTTAAAGTTGATGCATTACCATTTATTCGATTATATGTCGATATTGATTTAAAAAATGATTTAATTGTTGATGATTCCAATAGACAATTGATTTGCAATGAACAACGTAAAATCATTAAAGATTTCATTCGATTACTCAATTATACAATGCCTACAACAAATAATCAGCATTACTGCATTGTTTCGAGTAAACAGGATTCACTAAATTTTCATCTTTATGTTAACGTTCATGTTGATTTCATTACAAAATTTTATATTTTACATAAATTTGGTGAATACTTTAATCAATACGTGAAATATTATACTCTTGATAATCCATCAAATATGAGTTTTAGTTGTGTACGTCAACATTATCCGCGTTATAGAATTAATATGGCTACGTCTGAAGTTTCATTTGATTATAGCAGCAGCAGCAACAAATTCATATCTCTAGATGATTGGTTAACAATGGCACCATTAGATTTATACACATTTACGGTGTACGGTTTAAATGAAGACACTAATACGGTTCGATTAAATCAATCTTCATCACATCAACAATACAATATTGCTGTTGAATTGTATTATTCTGATCATGAAAATCTATCAATTTGCCTACAAAAACAAGATATTCTTCAATACAATGATACCTTATTCAATTCAGATTTACATTTTTTACCGGCATCAATTACCGCCGACGAATCGACAGAAACAACAACGATTGCAACATCGCCAAGTAATATTACAGATAAATTTCTCTTTCGTAAATTGATAACAACTACAAGTTCATTTTTAAAAAAAAAGAATTACACTTTATGTCTCAATAATAATGGTTATATTAAATGTCCAGTATTAACCGCAGAAACTTATCAAGTTTCAATGATTTATGAATTTATAAAGAAACATTCTAAATTTGAAATTAAAAAAAATCTTGGCGGTGGTGACGTTGTTGATAATCGTATTACGACTGCGTCGGCAACATCATCATCATCAACCTCAGTCAACACTACTACAAAACTAATGGATGATGTTGATTTCATACCACAAGAATTGTACGAATACGTACGATTATTTGGCATTAAAAATACCGTATTACAATGTCCACCTCAACAACGTGATGGTTTATTTTTGCAAAAAAAAAATCAAGATAAATGTGTCAATTTGGAGAGTCTCATTCAGGATTCATCAAATCCAATTAATCCAAATTTTCTCAACGATGTAGTTTCAATTCATTTCTCCGACTATACAGTCATACCGTTTACACGAAAACAACTAAATCTACTCGATATGATTCTTGCAATGAATGATTTCTCACAAGATAATATTGAAATTTTTTTTTTACACATTTTCGAACAATTATTCTTTAATCATAAATCTACTGATTATTCATGGGCTCTCTATATGTTGTGTGTTGAGTTGGATATTATTCCACCATCGGCATATCTCTTTCCAACTGAAGATGCCGATGGTCGACAAAAGAAATCCTCATCAAATTGGTTACAAATGATGCCATCGACATCGGGTAGTGGGGGCGGCGGCAGTGGTGGTGATGGTGGTGGTGATGATCATCAGCCACCAGCACCTAAACGAAAAAAGAAAAACTCTAGTAATGCACAACAACCATTGGCCGCGATACAATTGACTGGTAAATTAATGAAAGATTTATTTGAAAAGGTATCGACTGCCGATCGTTGTTTAATAGTGCAAAATTTATTGGAGCGTGTCATTAATGTTGGCTCGGTGACTAGTACATTAAAATTTCTCTACGAATTGAATGTTTTCAAACATTTCATCTATTACATATGTTTTCTAATTAAACATTGTAAATTATCATTACACGCTCAATATATTCTCACGTATTATGCACTATTACCGGACGTGCCAAATTCATATTTTAATGAATCACTCTATCAAAATGATATTCTATCAACATTATTCTACATTTGTTGTGACAACAATCATTCAGATGGTAAAAAGAAATTTATTCATTTGTATCGTGAGTTCCCCGAAACTTGGACTGAATTTGGAAATTTAATTTATTACTACAAACATTTATCATTTGATTCGATTAAAGTGTTTTTAAATTACATTTGTGGTATTCAATCGTTGAAAAACAATGAATACACACTCTTTCACAAGGGCTACTATTCATTGGTTGAAGTGTCCAAGTTGAGATTATATTTCGATTACAAATATGGTTTCGAGGAGCTCTACAATGAAAAATATACCGAGTTTTCATTCTTTACCAATCATGTTGATGTCGGTCTCTTTAATTCGCCATTGAATATATACGAGTTTCCAGGTCCGTCATTTAGAACTCTTGTATCGTTTAAAAAAGTCGATACTCTTGAAGCTAATCTATTGGCCAATACATATTATCCAAAATTTCAAATGAAAATTTTCGATGCATATCAAAAGATGTATCATTTCATTAAAAAGACCCAAGAGGATGTATTGAGTGTAATGTTGTTGGCACCATTATTACCGCCACAGGTATATGCCGATTTACAACGACACTACATGCCAACCTATCAATTAATCGACTATGATATTGTTAATTTTGTGACGACATTTTCCGATTTCATCAAGTTTCCAATCATTGCAAAACCAAATAATTACTGCCAATCTGACAATAAAAAAATGTGGAATTCAGAATTTTTAAATAGAATTATGACGTCTACCGCTACCGCTGCCAACTCGAGTTTTATCAAATTGGTACGATATTTGTTTGTTATTTTTGGCACAGTCACTGAATCGTATAATATAAACTTTTACAATTATCCAGATATAATTCAAACGTTATTCATGAAGAATGTAATATCATATTTAGGCCTACCAACCAATACAAAAATTACCAATAATGAAATTATATTGGTTGGAAATAAATCCTTAGTACAACAGTCATCATCAAATCATGATGTTGATGCCGAATATAGAATTTCAAATAATGATGCTGATTGCGATAATGCCGATACTTCATCGGATGACACAGAGCAAAGACAACAACAATTAGAGTATGATAATATTTTTAATGCGGATAAAAAAAATACATTTTTCTATCAATATTTATGTGATAAAATTCGTAGTGATGATGTCGCAGCCGCAACTACCACCGATACCACTACATCTACAATTTTTGTTGAACAAGTTTTAGATCAAGTATTAGAGAGTGGTAGTGGTGGCGGTGATGTTGGTAGTGGCGATGCTGCAGCAGCGACATCTATAAATCTATTAACAAGTGCAACTAAAGATAAAATTCGTATGTTAAATATTGCCGCAAATACCAATACAAATACGCATAGTTTTAATAAAAATGCATTTTTAATTATTCTAAATAATTTCTCATTAGATACTTTAAATGAGTTGATTGAATGTGTTGATATTGGTAAATCACAACAAGATATTGCAGTTGTACAATTTTTAGTTGTTTTTGCTTCGTGGATTATACGTATCGGTCCGGCACATATCTATAAAGACACTCCACTATTTCAATATATTAACGAGTGTCGCAATGAAATCTATCAAGATTTACGACAATTAATCATTGAAACATCAGGTCCATTATTAAAGTGTGAAACTCTTGATGAATTGACTAATCTCTTTGATTTATTTGTCAAACAAACAACTTCAGAACAACATTTCAACTTTAATAATGATGTAGATTCAAATACTACAACTACGGGTAACGGTGGTGGTGGCGGTGGTGGTGTCATTGATTCTGATGATAGACCATTAACATTCTATTATGATTTTGATAAATTGGCTGATAAATTGAAAAAATATAATCGTGTAGTTATTGATTCGGGTCGTTATCATGAGATTACAACTCAACTTCAAGAAATGGATAATCAAATGTGTGCCAAATACTATTATCCCGTATTGAGAACTATGAGTTTGTTGATGTTATTCTCGGAATTGAATTTTGATGTTATTGAGGATTTAATTAAATTTTTAATGTCTTTACAATTTCGCGGTAATATGCATAGAACGTGTACGTACATGTTGGGTGTGACGTCATCACTAAAAACTCAATTTGCTCTAATGTTGGCCAATATACACATGTCATTGGAGAGTTCAACAATTCAGAATACAAATATTTCACGTATGCCAAGTCAAGATTTAGATGGTGTAGCCAAGACTGCCAGTTTCAATAGTTTAATAATATTCGATGAAGTAAACATTATAAATCCGACTCGTATTAAACAGATTGCAAATTTGGGCAACTTGGTAACACGACCGATTATGGGAAATTCATTGATTAGTTTCCCAATTAATGCAAAAACGTTAATTACCAGTAATAAAGAGGTTGGTGCCGATTATGCGGCAATGGTGAGATTTAAAATATTTGAGAAAAAGATTCAATTCTCATCAATTGAAGACACTAGTATGATGATTAATCGATTGTTATTGCAAGACTATAAAGGTACATCATCAATTTTAGGTGCATCAGTTTTAATACAAAGATTTATCAATTGGAAACCCGCTTCAATTGAATTGCACGGTCTAAAGTTGATACAGCAATATCTATTGCCATTATTTTTCTTTCAATGTTATACTCCGATTTCGAATAATAATTCCGAGACCATGAAGATTACACACCGTAAATATCTTATTCGTAATTATCCAGTGTATAACTTTATTAATACCATAAAAATTGTACCGTCTGAGACGATAATGTCGCAGGCGTTCTTTATTGAAATCTTATCCCGATGGTGGAAAGAGAATAGTTCACATTTTAATATTGTAGATTATAAGGAGAAATGTTTTATAACTGATGTTTGTAATTATTTTGCGTACTTTAAACAACCATGTAATGGCTACAAGTTTACCATTGAAAATATTGATAATTTTTAAATAAGGATAATTTTTTCGTAGAATCAAGAACTCGCGCAAAAAAAATTGCAAACAAAAACGCTCATAATTATACGATGGCCGCCGCAACAACAAAAACACCAGCAGCAGCCTCATCTATAATGGATATTGATAATGATGTCTTGGAATTGGATTATGATTATGATGATACTGACGATAATACTGTAGTAACATCTTCTCTTCATCCATCCCAACCGCAACCACCAGCATTACCATTTAAACCGCCAGCAATACGTCGTAGTTGGGCTGATCAAATTGAAGACGACGACGACGATGATGAGAATGCTGCTGAAGTGGATGATGATTGTAGCAATGCTGCTAATCGACCATTTAAAATGACTCGTAAAGATAGTATTGGAGAAGGAAGCAGCAGCAGCTTTGATACTCAACAACAATTGCAGCCGCCAGTCTATACTCAATTCTATTATAAATCACCGGAACAACCATTAGCAACCCCACCAGCATTCTTACCAATTCCAACGAAACGTAATGCGCTCATGTCATTGGATAATATTCTATCGACTCCAATTCGAAATATCGCTAAAACTGTAATTTTCGATGCACAATTCAATGTATCACAACATCGCACCTATCCACGTGAGATTTGTGTTAAACAATTGATGGATCCTGGCGTATATTTCCATACAACAGTTAAACCTATTGTACCGTTCAATTCATTGTCTGATGTTGACAAATATCAGAATGCTAAACTATTTAGCTATCATGGATTGTATTGGGGTTTGGATAAATATGCTAGCGAATTGAAATTGAATTGTTGTAATAATTTGATGCGTATGCTGTTGCAAGATGATGTTCAAATTATTGTACGAGGTAAACAAAAGACCGACTATCTTCTCAACATTATCAATATTGATCCTAAGAATATCATACAATATTGTATACCTATCGATAAGTATAATTATAAGAATACCTGTAGATATCATAATTTGAGCACCAACATTTGTTCAATGCACAATTGTAATTTGATTTATAATCAAATAAAGAAATTCATGTAATAAGAATACTACCGCAACACTTCTTTCTTGGGGTAGTAGTGGTGGTGGTCTAATGGGTTGAAATAAATGTTCTATCATGGTGGGTATTTATATGTGTATGCTATATTGTTGATTTGCGCTTTTGGTTGGTTTGCCGTAAGTATAATTCAAAAATGGTAACTACAATATCACCACGTCAGGCTGATGATTTAATGAATAAACTCTTGGCCACTTGTAATAGCGTCGAAGAACAAAAAGCCTACAAAACCATTTACAATAGCATTTATAAATATTTTAATATTAATGAAAATATAACCTGTAATCTATTGACGCCGAATCAACTGACTGATGTTTTGTATTTTAATAATGTAAATTTAACATTTAATAAATATTCTGAAAATACATTATCCTCTAAATCTGAGAAACTTTTACAAGATACCATTGCTCAGCAAGAAGATGCAATAAAAAAAATGAACAATGATCGTGCCATCATGGATTGGTTAAATACTCAATTTAAAATAACTGATGAATTTGAAACGATGGCATTGGATGGTAGTGGCAACAATGCAGATTCCGATTTAATTATTACCGCTAAAAGTGGTGAATATATCGACAACTTGGAAAAATATCTACGAATCATTGACGATACTCTACGAGTTCCCAATGCTGATGCCGATGGCGGTGATGATTTTTTCAACATCAACAACATGATTAATTTTAATGGCTATTCGTATGATGAATTTATTGAAAAATTACCACTCAAAGACACAACTGATGGTATATTAAAAAAAATTACACATTAAAAAGGATTGCCGCCGCTTTTGTTTAGGCACCTTAATATTTTTTTTTCGTCTAAATATTGTAAATAATTTATTAAATAAATTTGGTTGTTTAATAATTTCACATGATATGCTTGGCATTGTTTTTCTTTCTTTGAGGTGGAGGCGTTTAGAGTTGTCAATTGTTTTTTCTTAAAAAAGAGGGACTGCAATTTTGTATCCGGGTGTTACATTAATATTGGTAGTATTAATCCATATAAAAGGCAAAGTTGCACCCGATGCATTCATAGTTTAAAACAATTCTTCAAACCATCAACAACAACCTGAGCGAGCGACTGCTGCAAATTATTACATACCAGAAAAAAAATTAATATATAAGAAGCAAAAAAAAATGTCATTACTTAAACGCGAATATTTGCTAAATCATAAACCTTTTGAGATTTACATTTATGTTGATCCAGAAAACAAATATTTGGTTTAAAGCTAAAGAAGTTGCTTTAATATTAGAATATAAAACTACAAAAAGAACTGAAACCTCGAGTTGCAGTGTTGCCTTCAATTCGATGAAACAAAACATTCATTACATATATACAAAACTAGTCAAAATAAATTTAAATTTATTCGTACTCAACAGAGAAATCTGAAGAAATCATTAGCTCTCGTATAGGTAGCGATTATACTTTGATTTGGACTCGGGATATAATCGCTAACTGTATGACTATATTAAATGCCGTTAAAGAATTATTATGCGAACGCGGCATTAAATATAAATCAAATGCTAATGAAATTGAATGTGATGTAGATATTGTTGAATAACTCTTTTAACTCAATTGTAAATAATAATTTTTTTTGTATTGCGGCGGCGGTGGCGGTGGCGGTGCTGGTGATGGCGAGTTTAGCGGAGGCGCTTTATCGAGTTGTTCATTGGGTGGTGTATATAAAGAGTTGTGAAAGCGGCGTTAAACATTAGTCAACGTCAAGATGTCTACGGTGTCGCAAAGTCATAAGTATTTTATACGGTATTATAAACTAAAAAATATACCTTGTGTAAAATGTACTATTCAAATAATGGTTAAAGATATGCCCTCGCATATTATAAAAGAGCATAATATTAATATTAAAACAACATGTATTTGGTGTTGTGATTACACATGGATTGGACGAGTTACAACACAAGTTAATACCCATCGTTTGGAGTGTTTTAAACGACGTAAAGCATTGGTTAAAGCTCATGGAAAGTCTAAAATAATCATTGCCGCGTTGTCGTCACAATTCTCGTCATCGCCATCATCACCACCACCACCTAACGAATCTTTGGAAATTAATAACTACTTATATAATTGTCAAGAGATTGACGATTGGTTTAAATCTGACGAGTCTACAGTGCCACCGCCATCACCAAACTGTCAACAAGATTTACTCTACTATAATTTCGCACAACAGCCGTATCCTGAATGGTTGAATCCTTTAACTGTAGTACTGCCAACTGATGTTGCACTAGTAGGTGCCTGGTTAAAAGAATTCACTGAAAATCAAAATGTTTGCTGGTACCATTTGAGTGTGCGATTCACGGCGTGGTCTCAATTTATGCAGTTCTATGACCAGAATAAATCAGATATTTACATTTTGCCATACTCGTGTTTGTGCAGCGGTAGCCGTGAACATCACCGACACTTAATCTGTGTATCGAAACAACAATTGAATCGTAAACAATGGGCTTGTATACGCAGCGGCGATTCTAGCAAGTGTAAATTTAAAATCGCCATCAACAGTGTCTACCATTTAATGAACACCATCATGTATGTGTCGAGTAGAGCTTCACAATCGCGACATCATGAATTTTCTGATGAACAACAACAGCCGCAACCATTTCGTGCTAATAAAAAAAAAATTGGTAGCTGTCATTATCACATTTTCAAACCATTAATGCCACATACCAACTTATTTGCAATGCTACACATACCCAACGGTGTACAAATCTACATGGAAAATCAGTATAGAAATTCCAACGCTTATGGAGCTCCCAGTTTAAAGAAGAAAAACCAAGTGTGGACTGTCGAGTATCGTCACATTACCAAAGAGAAATTTCTCATTTATCCGTTACCGAAAAACTATCAATTTGTAGTCGATAATATAAATCCCTGTATATTTATTGGTAATGATTTACAATACTGCATTCAACAGAATGACTCACTACTGGAGTTGAACAACAACTACGAATGGAATCGTCATCAACTAGCGAGTGGAAATAATCTTTTAAATTGTATTGGTCATGAAGTTTTCAATTTGGGCAAAAAACAACAAGAAATTCTCAATGTTGTATATCAAGTTATAATAGAAAAGGACGCCATTATAAAAGAAAAGGATGCCATTATACATGAAAAAGATACAATTATTAAAGAATTACAAAAATAAAATTATTGTTTTTTATTTGTATTGGAGTGCAAAGGTGGTGAGAGGGGGGGGTAAGAGGGGGGGGGGTGAGGCGTTGCTGAGCCAAAAGGTAATCGAGATGTAGGGGAGGGGGGGTGCGAAGCCAAAGGTAATCGAGAGGCAGGGGGGGGGAGGTGCGAAGCCAGGCTTGAGACTGATTGTCATAGTATTGTCGATATTTTTTACACCAAATTTTTATGACCTATTACCTGACGAAACTCCTCCCCTTTTTAATGCACTCTTACCCGGCAAAACTCCTCCGCTTAATATAAATAGCGAAAAAAATACTCTAAAGAGTTAGTAGTCGTTGCACCTTTAAACAGTCAAGATGTCAAAGTCATCGAATTGTTACAAATCATCGCTTTATATCTATAAATTACGGGATTTAAGTTGTATTTTGTGCAAGCAGATTGTATGTGTAAAGGACATGGCTATACATATAACAAAAGAGCATAATATCAACGTTAAAACTACATGTATTTGGTGTTGTAATTATTCATGGAAAGGTCGTGTTACTGAGTCGATTAATTCACATCGTTTACTGTGTTTTAAACGACGGCGCTTAAAATTAAAAACTAAAGTAATAATTTGTCCGGAGAATTTAAAACAACAACCGCGACCAGCTGCATCATCATCGCTTGCTGCTAAATTCGAAATGATGGATTTCTGCGAGAATACCGTTAGCAACAACAACAACAACAACAACAACAACGATGATTCGGATTCTGATTGTGAAATTACCAATTACAAGTTTAACAACAAAGAAATGGATCATTTCATTACATCGGGTTACAAGGCATTATATTGTAATATGGGATCATATCAACGACGTACCGATCTACCGGCATCATTATATGATGAACATTTCAATTATAGTCGGCCACAATGGTTAACTGATTGCAACTCTAAAGATTTCAACAATAATTTCCCAATGGATCCTGATGCGAAATTTGATTTCTTCTGGCAGCGAGCCTATTCATTTCACAAGCAACTCAAATGGTATCACATTAGTATTCGTTTTTCGGCATGGGCATCATTTATGCAACTCTATGAACGTAATCGAGACAATCTCTATATACTGCCCTATTCGTGTTTGTGTAATGGCGGGCGAGAGCATCATCGTCATATGTTGTGTGTTTTACCGGCCAATAAAAACTACAGCATCATGATTCAAGAATGGAGTAAAATAACCAGTACTTCTTGTTTCGGTATAAAACATTACCAGTATAAATTTAAACATGCAATAATGTCAGATTTTCATTTCATCAATACTGTGGCGTATATATCGAATCGTGCGTCACAATGCTATGATGATCAGCATCAAATGGACGAAACTAATCGTAATAATGCTCTAAATGATGAATATCATGGATTTAAATCATTTCGCAAGAATAAAATTAAACGCGGTCAAGCACATTATCACATTTTCAATCCAGTAATTCCACATGTTCAATTATTTGCAATGTTATACCTACCAAAAGGCATTGAACTCTACATGGAAAATCAGTATAAGAATAGCAATGCCTATGGAAAGGCTTCATTGAAAAAAAACGGTGGCCGTTGGAGTGTTTTCATTAAAGATATTGTCAAAGAAAAGGGCATAATTTATCCATTGCCAATTACAATGGAGTTGGTGGAAATTGAAGATCACCAATGCTGCAGTAGTTATCTCTATGTTGGCAATAAATTATACACTCAAAATGAGAATCCAGCTTTGGTAAATCTGCCGCAACGTCAATGGAATTTACATCAACATCGATGCGGCAATAGTCTATTGAATGCTGTGGGTAGAGAACTTTTTTTTCTCGGTAAAAAACAACAAGAAATTCTCAATGTTGTGCAGCACGTTGCTTTGGAAAAGGACGCGATTATTAAAGAAAAAGATGCAAAATTGAATGAAAAAGATGCAAAATTGAATGAAAAAGATGCAAAATTGAATGAAAAAGATGCAATTATCCATGAGAAAGATGCCCAATTGACTGAAAAAGATACCATTATCCGAGAAAAAGATGCCCAATTGAAAGAAAAAGATGCAATAATAAATGCATTTTTAAATAATATGATTGTATTACCTACGAAAAATAAATAATAACAAAAAATTGACATTTTTTCTTTTTATTTATTAATTATCAGGATTAATATTGAAATATATTCCATATGAATTAAATGAATATTGCGGCATATAGGGTATGTCGTCCATTGGTCTCCAAGTATCACTTTCAATCCCTCGAATATACATGAATAGGTATGAGCATCGAGTAAACCATAGGCAGTAATTTTTTTTCAAGAACAAGGCCGCAGTTTGTCCCATACTATCGAAAAACACCAATCCATAAAATACATGATCTTGCCAATATTCTTTAGTGTTTCAGTGTATGATTATTGAAAAAAACACCACCGAAGTGACAATTGCACTGCACGCTTTCATTATAAACTGATATTTTGTCTTCAGATGATCGGCTTTATATAGCCAGCCATCGCCACCACCAACAGTATAAAATAATAACACTGCACCGAGTAGAATATCAGTCGCACTTGAACTATGGGGTCGAATAAACATCGTCGTTATCAGCTCTCGTCGCAGCAGCATCGCTATCAACAACAATCGCAACATCTTTACAAACAAATACAATTTAACCAATACAAAAAGGACCAACAAAAAATACTAGACTTTGACCAACAAATACGTAATATAGAACGTCGCTTTAATAGAGAATCATTACAACCCGAGGATTTATATCGTAAAACATTGCGTGAATGGTGTCAACAACAACAAAAACAATATCAACAACAACAAGAAGAAAAAATAAAACAACAAGAAGAAAAAATAAAACAAGAACCCGATTTATTTAAACAATATATACTGAGGCATTATATTAGTATACCACGATATGATGATGGCTGTGTCTATGTGAATCAAATGTCTAAAGAGGATGAAATTTATTTTGAAAAGCGACGATTAGCCGCCGCGCATTTACCGCAGCCACCTCAGCCGCACAGTTTCATTAGTGATTTATTTTCCAATGAAATTGCTAAATATTATCTGTATGATGCGATACACCATTCGACTAAAAAATACGACTATTCAATATCTTATTCGCCGAGAATTACATTTCATACTATTATAAAATATTTAGATTTAATTGCATGGGATTTTAATGCAATACTTGAATTTAATCCAAATTTAAATAGTTTACAACGAAATATTATAAAAAAAATACAAAAATTATATAGTCATCTGATAAAACATCCAGTTATTATGTATGTAAATAGAAACGAATTACTACATGTATGTAGAACTTACAATCATTTAATCAGTCATCTTAGAAAATTGTACGTTAAACCGCCGCATAAGCCAAATCCTCATAAATTGTCGTATAAAGTCTATACAAAATGGGTACTACAAGATCAAGCGGACTACTTTCAAAAGTATAAATCATCGATGATACCATCGCCGACAATGTATGATTTTTATGATACAAATGTATCAAAAATATATGCTATACCGTCACACGTCTTGGATAAATTACCCTTCTCAGAGATAGTTTGTATACAGGCAACGTTTACTTTTGATATACAACCTACAAATATATATCATTGGTCATCAAATTTCGACAATGCATATATAAATTTTTTACAACAACTAAATGAAGCTGCAACTAAAATACAACGCTGGTGGTTGAAAAAAAAACTTGTATCTAGCCAATATTGATAATAAAAAATAATAAAAAAACTATATTTGTTTCTTTTTTAAGGGTGCTGGGATCAAGATGAGTGAGTGATGAAGTTTCCATAAAGCAGTGATAATTATTTATTTAGAGAATAAATATCGCAACAGTAATGTCTATGGTGCACCAAGTTTGTGTAAAGTTAATGGTGCATGGGCAGTTCGATTGGCCGATCTTGTCAAAGAGAAATGTCTCATCTATCCATTGCCGAAAAATTATGAATTTGTACTCGACCCTATCGATCCAAATATATTCATTGGACCAAGATTAAAATTTAAAATACAACGTAACAATGCTCTCCTACAATTAAACAACATTCAATGGAATCGATATCAATTATTAACTGGCAATCGACTATTATCATAAGTTTTTTATCAAAAAAAAAATAAAAACGCAAAAAAAAATATTTTCTATTTTTTATTTTTATTAATGATCAATTAAAGATTCTACAATATCTACAATATCAACCTTACATGTAATTTCATTAGCACTAGATTTATACTTAATATTACGTTGTTGCAATGATTCCTTAACGACATTCAATATAGTCATACCATTAGCTATAATATCTCGCTTCCAAACCAATTTATAATCATTAGTGTTAATTTTTTCAATAGCTTTCTTCAAATTTCGCTGTTGAGTACGAATAAATTTACATTTATTTTTTGAATTTCTATATATACGTAACGAGTGTTTTGTATCATTGGCTTGAGGAAAAACTGCAACTCGAGGCTTCATATCCAACACTTTTTCACACAATTGTTGATTACTCGCGCACAAGTTGGTAATCTGTTGTCGATCCGTAGCCAGCTGTTTCTCCTTGTCCTTCAACATTTCAATTAGATTGTCCATTTGAGTGATGGTAATGTTGGGCGACACGTAGGCACCTTGTTTACGAATCGTTGGCAAAACTTTGGATGTAACCCATCGACGAAATTGAACAGCTTCAGCCTTCTTAGATCTCAGCATCAATTGATATAATCCAGATTCGTTGATAAAAATTGTATTGGGTTTCCAATAGGCTGGTACAGAAATGGATGGGAGGCAATTTCCCTCTACTGCCAATTTAGACCATTCTTGTTTATCGCAGTTGTCGACGTGTGCTTGAATTGCGCATTTGGTATCTTTATATTCTAATATTAAAGCAACTTCTTTAGCTTTAAACCAAATATTGTTTTCTGGATCGACATAAATGTAAATTTCAAATGATTGTTTGTTTAGCAAATATTCGCGTTTAAGTAATGACATTTTTTTTTTGCTTCTTATATATTATATTAATCGTTAATTATTTTGGAATCCGCGCACACGTCCTTACTCTTTGACGAACCAAATTCAACTGTGCGGTGCCTAGAGGATATCTCCAAGTAATGATCGTACACTCGATATTGACCTTGTAATCGAATAGTTGTTAGTGCCATGATGCTGACGACGACTGACTATTGAATCGATCCGTTTTCATTTATAAACCCTATAAAGGTTTCATTGCATTTTTTGAATTTAAGTGCTGGCCTCGCGCGCGCGACAGTTTTACTTGACTTGTTCAAGAGTGAACAAGTAAAACAAAGAAAGGCTAACGCGTCAAGTATTAAAAAATAATTAATATCCTTTATTAATAATTAGGAATGCGATCCTGATGACGTCATTGTCAATGTATGATTTTGATTTAATTTTTCAAAATGTGGTTTTATGTTATTTAATATATACGAAGACGTAGGTTTATACATTTGTTGGATCCACCAGCGTTCAATGATTGCCACTTTGCGACGCAACATTGCATAGAACATTTTTCGTTGATATCGCATTTCATTTTTACAAAGATCGCTGTAATCCCATTCAAAGTCGCTATTATAACTGTCAACTATATCCCAAGTTAAATTTACACAACAAGCTGGTGAAATAAAAGTTTTACGTCTAACATTGAATTTATTTAATTTTTTCACATAAGTATTCATGTATATTTGATAGATATACTTCCATGGTACCGATGGATTAAGAAATAGGCATTGTAATGCTGCTGCAGAAACTCCATGTTTACCGCTCATAAATAATTGTTCAAGATCTTCATTTTGAATATTTACATTTAAACATGCAACATTACTGTACAATGTACATTCAGGTATTTTGACACGATAATACGTACAAGCGTGTTTAATATTATGATCAAAATCATTGTTTTGACAACAAAATTGCGATGCTATCCAAGATTGATACCTCCTATAACGCCTAGAATTTAATGAATATAGGTGCCGCATTATGGATGATGCTATATTTTCTATTAAAAACTCACAAATACCATCCCTATCAATTTTTAGATTTGCAACAAATGGTGCATTAATATCGCTCATAAGCTTAAAACTATCATAATCAGAATAAAATTTTGATTTATAATTTGAAAAATTCAACCAATCGTCATTATCGATTGCGGTATTACAACAATGCCATGGATACTCTGGATATTTTTCTTTAGTATGTCGAGTTATAGCTGAATTAAATATTGATAATGCCTCCCAATCCCATGGTTTATTAGGATGTTCTCGTATATATTTAAAATAAAAATCTGAATATAAATCATCGTAAAGTTCACCTTCTATCTCATCAATATATTTGTAATCATATTTTATTACAACATGTCTTTTGTCTTTGTCATAATTACGATACATGAGTTGAATAAATTTATATTTTGATTTCCATGGAAGTTGTTGTGCTGCTTCAGACATGTTAACTGTACAATGATAATTTCTTAACTGATGAGTTTCGCACAAAAACGTAAAGTATAAATAATACCAACAGTAAATAAAAAAAAAATATTTTATTTCATTTTATTTTTTAACCACCAACGTTCAATAATAGCTACTTTAGTACGCAACATTCTATAGAATATTTTTCGTTGATAGCGCATTTCATTTTGAGACAACTGATTATAATTCCATTGAATATCTCTATTACAAGCATCAACAATATTCCAAGTTAAATTTACACAGCTTGACGGATTAACATACAGTTTAGTTATTTTATCTAAATTTCTATACAATTTATAAATATATGGCCAACCTACTGATGGATTTAATATTAAACACTGTAGTGTTATAATAGAAAGTGGTAATGCTCCAGTTATAATTAAATTTAAATCTTCATTAGTAATATTTACGTTTAGAGCTGCTGTTTGATTATAATGTCTATTAGGTTCACCTAATAATGGATTGCTAATAAAATCATGAATACACGACATACCATCAACGTACATATTGTTTACAGCAATAGTATTTATACATAAAAAATCATTAATTACCAAAATATTATCTTCAAAACTCTCACTCGGATTCCAATAATAAAGAATATCTGAAAATGAATAATCGATATTTGTCATATTAAAAAGAAACTGCCAATGATCAGCTGTTAAGTAAAGCCATAGACATTTTGTATCGGTATTTGCAATATTAACCCAAGGATAATGTGGATATTTATCTTTAGTGTATTGGGTTATAGCCGAATTAACGGTTGATAATAATTTCCAATTCCAAGGATTGTTTATATGTTCACGTATATATTTAAAATAAAATTCCGAGTATAAATCATCGAATATTTGACCTTCAGGTTCATCAATATACTTGTATTCATATTGAAAATATTGACAAGTATCCATATAATCATCGCAATTAAGTGTTTCATAACATTTACATTTAATATATTTAAATTTAGATTTCCACATGATGAGGTTGTTGTGGTTGTCTTGACAACGGTTGATAATAGACTAAAGTACAACCGTACAAATTATATTGATTAATTTTTTAATTTAACGGCTGGAGGCGGAGGTGCCTCTTTTTCAATTCTTTCTTAAAAAAGAGGCGTTTTGGAGGCGCTGTTTCAAAAGTTCATATTTTCATAGAGGCTTCATTCTGAGTGCTGGCCTCGCGCGCGCGACAGTTTTACTTGACTTGTTCAAGGGTGAAGATGATGACGTCATAAAGCCTTGATGATCCTCGATACCCAATGCTCAATGTATGATTTTTTTAGCTGCAAAATTCAAAGTTACTAGATTGTCGTTTTAACTTTAAAAATATTCTTTACATGTGATAATTTTCGCATTGCGCACCAATACACTCTCAACTCACACGGATACAGATTTGCAGAGTTCACCAAGTCTACAATCTTGTATCCGTGTGTTGCGTTAGTATTGATGTGTTTTAATTTTTGAATTTAACGGCTGGAGGCGGAGGCGTTTGGAGTCGCTTGAAATTAAATAATAATTAATATCCTTTATTAATAATTAGCCAGATCCTGATGACGTCATCGAGCCTTGAGCTCAGTGAGCCAGGCCCAATGCATGATTTTTATTTTTCAGCTTCAGAATTCAAAGTTGCTAGATTTCTTTTTGCGAAATTCAAAGTTACTACATTTTTATTTTTTTAGCTTCGGTCAGAATTATTTTGGATATTGGATAATTTTTTTATTACTCACTACTACATTCTCAACTCACACGGATATAGATTTGCAGAGTTCAACAAGTCGGCAATCTTGTATCCGTGAGTTTGCATTAGTATTGGTTCATTTCATTTTTGAATTTAACGGACAATTATTGAGTTTGAGTCTTTGCTAGATGGTTTGTGACTTGGAATGCATAGGTTTGAAACTCGGCATTGTATTTTTTTGAATTTAACGGTTGGAGGCGGAGGCGTTTTGGAGGCGCTTAAAAATTTCAATTCTTTCTTCAAAAAAGAGGCGGAGGCGTTTCAAACCGAGGCTTCATTCTTAGTGCTGGCCTCGCGCGCGCGACAGTTTTACTTGACTTGTTCAAGGGTGAAGAAGTAAAATTCAAAGTTGCTAGATTTGTTTTTGCAATATTGGATAATTTTGTATTATTCACTACTACATTCTCAACTCGCACGGATATAGATTTGCAGAGTTCAACAAGTCAGCAATCTCGTATCCGTGTAACTACATTAGTGTTTGTAAGCTTCATGTTTCAAATTAACGGCCAATTATTGAGTTTGAGACTTTGCTAGATGGTTTGTGACTTGAAATGAGTAGTCGGCGTATGATGGGTTTGAAACTCGGCATTGTATTTTTTTGAATTTAACGGTCGGAGGCGGAGGCGTTTTGGAGTCGCTTAAAAATTTGAATTCTTTCTTGCGGAGGCGTTTCAAACCGAGGCTTCATTCTTAGTGCTGGCCTCGCGCGCGCGACAGTTTTACTTGACTTGTTCAAGAGTGAAGAAGTAAAACAAAGAAAGGAAAGGCTAACGCGTGTGAGCCAGGCCCAATATTCAATGCATGATTTTTATTTGCGAAATTCTGAGCTACTAGATTGTCGTTCCAAATTTTCAAAATGAGGTTTTAATTTATTTATTACATATGATGATGTAGGTTTATACATTTGCTGGATCCACCAGCGTTCAATGATGACAACTTTGCGACGCAACATTGCATAGAATAATTTTCGTTGATATCGCATTTCATTACTAGACAAGTATTTGTAATCCCATGAAATGTCGGTATAGGAATCTACAATATCCCAAGTTAAATTTACAAATGTAGATATTCCTTGTACTTTTTCAACTAAGCCATCAATCACAGCCTTTTGAACATAATTGTAACTTTCATAGTTATCATCAGCATCATGATAATATATTGATGGTGTTAATATCGAAAGTTCCCCTATCATATCAATAAAATACATGTTCAAATTTGAAAGTGTTTCATCGACGCTTGCTTTATTAAAATGTAAATCATATATTAGTTTATAATATTGTTTCCAAGATATAGTTGGATTGATTGTTAAAAAACCAAAACCATTTACTACATCATTACAACAAGTACTTGATACTAACAAATCATCAATATCCGATGGCGAAATATTAATATTGGCATAATTTATTTCGGAAGTATATTTTTTTAAATCGGAAAATTTTGCATTAACATTATACGGTATATATGTTAATTTACATTTAATATTACTAGGGATTGTTGTATTGTTGTTGTTGTTGTTGTTGTTGTTAACAATGTCTTGTATATATTTAGAAATTTCACTTTCATTTAAATTCCACGCAAAATTAGAATCTATTGTATTTGGAAAAGTACAACGTATGCCTTTATCTAAAATAAACATGATATGATATGATTCTCGATTTTTACGCATACAATCACAATTATTATCAATTAACCATGGATATTTGGAATGCTTTTTTTTTGTAAATTCAGTTATTGCTTTGTTATGATTGGTTAAAAAATGCCAGTCCCAAAGGTTAACATCTGCTTGTTTACGAATATATTTAAAATAGAATTCCGAGTACAAGTCATCAAATATTTGACCCTCAGGTTCATTGGCATATTTATATTCATAAATTATTACGTTATGGGGCGTTGTGGCGAAATTATTTATTATTGGTTTAATATATTTAAACATGATTGCTGCCCGTTGTTGTAGTAGTGGTTGAGGTGCCTTATGTATGAATAATTCAACGTTTCAATTCACACGGATACACATTTTCAACTCGGCGAGCGTCACTCACAGTAAGCAGCGTTGCTTAGCAACGGCCAATCACCATAGCAGCCAACTATGTATATATAAAAGTGCCACTTATCAGTTAAACAACCATCAGTATTCAAAATGAAAGCGTTTAGTTCAGTCGGTAGTAGTGTATTTGTATTTTTATTTGTCGGCTTTATAATAACAGCTGCAGCAGCCTCCTGTTATGATGATAACGATGAGGATCTTGATTTTGATGATACCGACAAGGCCGATGACGACGACGACTATAGTGCAAAGTTTATCCGGCACAATAGTAAATTAATAAAAAATGTAACTAAAATTATGATTTCCTGTTTTCATCAAGCTACAACCTACGAATCACATATAACTTTGGAATTGAGAAATCTTCAAGCTACTGAACTACATCGCAATCCTATAATATGTCTAAATCGTGATTTAATTTTTGAAACATGGGCTGATTCTTGGTGGCAGCATAAAATTACGCATCATAAAAGTTATGAAGTTGTTCAATTTTTGGATGGTTCACTACAAATTAAACCTTTTGTGCTATATCAAATGTTGATGAAAGTAGCACCGCCACAACACTCACAAATTGAAACATCCAAGTTGCTTTATCGAGAATATGAAATACAACAATGGGTCTTTAAAGAATCCTATTATTATATCGATTCCAAGGGTGCAATATACAATTCAAATGGAATACTACTGTCGCACAACTATGGTGATGAACCAGTTTGTATACTACCGAAAATGAATAAAAACACACGAAATTTTGGCAAATATAATTTGGCAAATGTTAATAATGCATACAATCGTGTTAAAGCATTCCAACGAAATAAAGCCTACGATACTATAGTTGCATTCTACACTAGTAATACTCAAGAAAAAATGTATTCAATTGGTAAAATGTTGTACGAGAAACAATTGGGATATAAATTTAATGATCGTTCATTTGTAATTGGCATATATAGTCGTGATTGTAAATTACCTGATAATTGGATATTTTTAAATGGAAATAATCTCAAATATTGGCAGGATTATTCATTACATGGATTGGTATTTTTCGATGGAAATTCACAGCCTGTAGCCATATTTCTAATGAAACATTGGTGTCGCATATGGACTACCTGCTCATACACTTTCAAATATTTATATGGTAATATTTGGGTTAACATGAATAATCCAATGCCATTTTATACTTTCAATACTGACGCTATGTATTTCTTGTAGTATTTAATAAAAAAAACATAACAAAAATATTGGTGGTTGTTTTTGCATTCTTCTCTCATGTGCGATGCCAACGCTGATGTCATATTTGTGAGCAGCGCGCGCGAGAACATGTATAAATATTCGACTGTCCACTACTGAATTCTTTAGTCGTTATTGTACAGTCGGTAAAATGGGTAGTCTTGCTAAACAGTTTGCTGCGATTTCTATTGTTGCAAATATATTTTGCGCTCTAACATTAATTGGATTCGGAGCGTATATTTATTATTTCGATGGTGGTAGCAATACAGATTTGATTTCATCATCATATTGTGGTTTAGGCGTGGCAACTTTACTTGTATATTTAGTTGCATTAATTCACTACATGAACCCCATACGTGACAACGATAATGATTCTGCTGAAGATACAACAACTCTACACCAACACCAACAACATCAACGCTCAATGTACGATACAATTTATATATTGGCGATTGTAATAATAATTGGACAATGGATCGGTTTAGGTGTATTGGATAGCAATAGATTTAATTTTGCCGACAAACTAACAAATATTCTCGATACACTTTGGGATACTGCAAATAAGTCGATATCTACATATGAATATCAATTTAAATGTTGCGGATATTTTGGACCTAATGATTATTCAGATTTGAAACATACACCAGATACTTGTTTTCCAAATACTAAACGTACTGAAATATATAGTCATGGTTGTAAATTTGCATTTATACATTATTGGGAAGTTGTATTGAGTAGATTTAATACTTTAACTCTAGTAATGATTATTATTGAACCAATATTATTATTACAAATAAAGTGTTGCGTATTTTAAATGAGTGTGTGTTTTTTTTGTTTTTTGGCGTTTTGGAGGCGTTGTTTCAAAAAATCGTCATCTTGAACATTGGCGAACCAACGTTGTGTCGACACAACACAACATTCTCAATTCACATGGATACAATTTTGCAGACGTGATCAATGTGGCGACTAGTCATGTGTTTGCTGCGTGATACGATGATAATCTCGTAGTATGAAACTCAAAAAAAAAAATAAAACATTACGAGTGTTTCGTCGTTCTCGTCGTCGTGATTATCTCTCTCTTTCGCGGCGTTCGTATAAAAAATTAAACGTTCGCCACAATAACCTCAGTATAACATTGGACGGCAACATGGGTAACCGCAGCTATAAACTTTTAAAGCTCTTTGGCTCAATTGGCGTACTGGAAGCATTTATAATAATGGGCTTTGTAATTGCAACATACCACTACGATTCTATTATTACGGGCATATATTTAACAACAAGTATTGGAATATTGATTACTATCGCTGTTGGCTGGAGTTTTGTGCTTGTTAATCAAGGCTATTCTGGCAAAGTATTGATGAAACTACAGCGTATAGCATTCTTCATTATATTTTGCATTCAAACTCGAATACTTCAGACGATAATAAGTGGCTCGCCTAGAGGATTTTTTGAAATGGGATTCTCATACTACCGATGGATGCATTATATTGTGCTCGCTACAATTATAACTGAAGGTTGTTTTGTTATAATTCTTCAATTTGTATTATCAACCACAACAGCTACGGCCGTTGCTGATTATAATGATGAATCTTTATTGGTTTAAATAAAAAAAAAATAACTGAAAAATGGCGTCTTTTATTTTTATTGGGGCATTTTTTTCAGATTATTCTGGTATTTTCGCAGCGATATATCTATATATATTATAACAAATGAGCTGAAGCAAAATATAAATGAGATACTTTACTGGCAGCAACATTACTGTAGTAGTAACTTATAACAACAGCGAGAGAACGACAAGGGGAAAAAATAAAAAAAACAATACATTTTTTGTTTTATTTACGACAAACTTGTTTATTTTCATGTCGAATTTTCGACCAATTTTGCTTAAATACTTTACCACAATATTTACAAGTCTTTTTATCATTTATAACTAATTTATTAATATTTTGATATTTATTAACTGCGCATTTGAGATACATTTTTGGACTGGTGTTTTTGTTGTTGTTGTCATCGTCGCCGTCGTCGGTGGTTGTATCGGTGGCGTCATTAGTCTTTTTATATACAACTGTTGTTGTTGTTGTCTTTTTAGATTTAGATTTAGTTGTCTTCTTTTTTTTGTTATGTTGCAAAAGTTGTTCTTTCAACGATTCAACAAGCTGCGGATGTTCAGTCAAAGTTTCATTTTCAATCATTTTTATATTATTAGTTAACCATTTGTAAATTTTAACTTCTTCATCGTTAGCTGCTGCGGTATCATCAGTATCGGAGGAATCTGAGGAGGAGGATGATGAGGCTGAGGATGATGTCACCACGTCAGGTACAATAACTGGCAAATCACCAATCGTTTCCAGTCTTTTAGCAACCAAATTTAAATATTTCGTTTTAAATGGTACGAAATAATGTAAACAAGGTTCAATTATCACTTTATGTGTATTCTTGATGTGTTTAAAAATTTGATTAACTGATTTCAGGCAAAATGCGCATTGCTCCAAATCGGCTTGTTCATGACACAAACGTTCGTGTCGCTCACGAACATGTCTATTAATAAATGTCGCATGGCAACCGGTAAATGTACATTGAAATTCAACTTTTACATTATAATGCATCTCTTTCAAATGTTTCTGTAGAATAGCGTTGTCCATTGTATGGAATTTTTTGCAAATCATACACGAGAGTTTCTTTCTACTCTGCTTTAGCATAACTTCAACGTGAGTACCATTTCGATTAAGTGGATTTAAATCGCTAGAATATTTACTCTTCATCTCTCGCAATTCCGGACAATCACAAAATACGCGATACAGCATAAAATAATTTGTATACGTTATCGGTGAGTCATAGTAGACCGTCTCACAAGTTGTAATACCCAAGTGCATAACTTGATAATATGTATTGGGTTTAATCACCATTACATCGCCGACATTCTGAACGATAATTTCATATTTAATATTATATTTAAGTAGCAGGTATAAGTCAATGAGATATTTGTTGTGTAATATTGGATTTGAGCATAATGCCAAATCTTTAACTTCATTCTCAAATCGCTTGTGTAATATTGAACTATTAGATTCTTCAATAATTAACCATAATTTAGGTCCGCCATCGAGAAGAACATTAATCATTATGCCTTGATTAATATTACATGTGAGTGGTTCAATAGTTCCACCACTTGAGATCGTCGTTGTAATCGGTGCAGCTGATGATAATGATGAGTCATCATCCGTCGCAGCGTTAACGTTAAGAAAATTCAAATTATTCTTTAAAATTGTTAAGAATTTTTTAGCTCCATTCGACGATGTCGCCGTAGTATTGGTGAATTTTGAAAAGATCATATCGCTGCACATTACAGTATCGTAACATTTCATATAGAATTCCGTGAGAAACCGATGTAGTGCATTATAGTCCGTAATTGACGAGTTCCAATAATTAAAATTTGACATTGTCGTGATTTTCTTCATAGTTTGTGCAATGGACGTTGATTGTTCCGCTGTAACGGCCAATTGATCAATATAACCGAAAAATACGCGTAAATGAGTCTTTTTTCGTTTCGATTCGGCAACATTATGTGAAATAATGGCGTGATCATAGATTGCTTTTGCAATATTGATATTTTCTTTAGAAATTGTTGGTACATCAACAAAATCGTATGCTATCGCCAATTGAGATTGAATTTCATGCGCGCTATCCGTAATTTGGCGATATGTCCAACTATGAGATTGTAATGCTGTAGATTGTGGATTAATCAAGTCGCTCAATAATGAATATTTCAATGTATTAATCTCCTTGAGTACCGATTGATTAAAGATGCAATTTTCAATTACAATACAATTTGATGTTTGACGCATTAGTTTATCGTGAGAACCGCCGCCTTTTTGCCATGATAAATTCAAAATTTCCAATGCATCCAATATTGTATAATTCGATAGACACATTATCGTATGTAATGGATTCATTTTCTGTTTTTTAGCGTCTTTAGCCGATACTTTTGTACACGTCAAAATATTCAAAGTATTATTAAAATGAGACAATTTTGTTGTAGGTTGATTAACCATTGTCTCAATTACCGGATACATGAATATATCATCGTCGTCGTCAGCATCATTTACGTTGTTGTTTGCGAAGGTTGCTGCTGCTGCTACGGTCTCAGTCTCATCACAATCAATAACCATAGGCTCGGTAGAAGTTGAATACAAAGATTGAGCATCAGTATCTCGTTCAGATTGTTGTAGTAATTGTTCAAAAATTTCCAAGGTTATATCATCAGTGTCATCATTGCTGTTGTTGATACGACCGCCATCGTCATCATATATGTCGAAACACGTAGTAGTCATTGTGTGGCGACGCTCCACGTTATTCTGAAACAAACAAACAAAAAAATTTATAAGCACAACTGTACATTTTGAATTAACTCGGCGGCGGCGGTATTCGTAAATTTTAACGAATCATTGCAAACTTACTTGCTGCTGTGGTTGTTGTTATCACTGTTGGTTCGTCGTCGTTTGTCGTCGTTATAAAGAAGAGGAGATTTTGCTTGCTTGCTTGCTTGTTGAAAATAAAGCGATGGTGTTGACTGTTTCGTAGTACGAATTCAACTGAAAGTATCATGCGCGCGGCGTACTCGCTTAGTTGTGGTTTCATCAAAAGTGATGATAGTCTCGGTCGCAGCCACCACTATTACGGCTTCTTCCCCACTACTGCCGACTGTAACCACCACCACCACAACCGCCAGCCAGCTGCAGCAACGACGACAACCGGTTTGAAGCAGTGAGCGAGTGAGCGAACGAGAGTGTGCGTGCATTGGTATACTAAACTAACAGAACAAAAAAAGAGAACAAGAGCCAAAAGTTAGTGAGTATACAAAAAACATGTCACAATTAACTGATTGATATTTCTACACCTATATAATTCGGTTACATTTAGTAGACGTCCATCATTACGCCGTAGCGCTTCATTGGACTAATAGTTATCTTGTAATTATCCTTTAAGTAAAAATAATTTCTTTTACTAGCCAACACCTCGCCACGGCGGACCATTCGCAGCTGGATATCTCCCCAATTCTTCTCTATATAAGAGTGAGTGTGCGTAGAAAATAATTTATTATGACTACGTTCTTGTTATTTCTATTGATGTTAATTACAATAGGATTGTGTATCTATATTGTTATTCAACAGAATTTCAATTATACACAATTGATGAAGGAATTTATTCTCAAACAAACTAAAAAATTATCTTTACCTCGAAAATTATTATTATTCCAGCAGCAAGACGAAGAATCTTCTTCGCATTCACCGCAGAACGTTCCAGCAAAAGCATCGATTGCCTGCAATACTGAAGAGACTGCTGCTGCGGACGTTTTCATCGAAAGTAATAACAGCAGCATCAGCGGCAGCAGCAACGGCGACAACGAAGAATCGTCCTCTTCTTCAACAAATCCGAAACCAACAGCACCACCTCATCGCAATCCTTATACTCCACCATCACCTCGTCGTTATATTAATTTAAAATTACCGATTTCTTCATCATCTGAAGATGAAAAATTAAAACCTAAGACAATAATAGAAGAAGATAAAATTGCGACTACAACAACAACAGTTGAACCTCCTCCTCCTCCTCCAATCACAACCAATTTAGATCGAAGAATTTTTTCCAATTCAGATAGTTATAGTGAAGATTCATCAACAATAACAATTGTCAATTTAGAGAAACAACAGAAAATTATTGAAAAGACACCATGAATCCCAATTTCAATCGATCAAGCGTAATTAAATATGCACCCTCATCAAGTAAATCATCGGCGTCATCATCCTCCGCAGCAGCATCAACAAGTAAAAAATCTATGACACCCGAAGAAGAAGAGGCTGCTGCCAATCATGCTTGGGTACAATGGATGATTGATAAAAATCCATCTCCAGCAATGGATAGCAAAGATTATGTATATGAACCAGTTCGTAGTAAGATGGGTTCATGTTATTATGTACCAGTTAAGGATCCTCCATTTCGTATTAATAAAGATGATCAACGTTACTTTCCAGTGGGTACACGTTTTTGTCGAAACGAACCGTATTATAGAAATGATGTAATACCTCCACCACCAAAATTCCAAGTACTCTCATCATTTCAACAATTAACTCGTGAAGAAGCATATGCATATTGTGAAGAAAAAAATCGAGAATTGAGAGATAAATATAAAAATAAAAAATAATAACGATGATGATAAAAATTTTTTTTTTATTTTCAACAGGAAATGGGTGCGGTTTGTATTTTATACGGTGTAGTTTAAATTTATTGCGCAGTTGGGCTTGGGTTTTTTCCACAAAGCGTCGCTTTTGCACTCAGATTGTGATGGTTGCTGAGGTGGTGGTTTCGTGTGCAAAAGCGGCGGTTGACTGGCCGGATGCAGCTGCTGTCTGGGAATGTGCCTTGTGGTGCCAGGCAGTCGTTTGGGTTTTTTTTTACAAAGCGTCGCTTTTGCACTCGGTGGTGGCGTGATATAGGTTTTTTATTTCAATGGTACCAGGCTGTGGCGGTACCGTGGGAAGCGTCGCTTTTGCACTCGGCGGTGATGTGATATAGGTTTTTTATTTCAATGGTGCCAGGCTGTACCACTCGGTGATTGCGTGATACCCGCATATAATACGTATGCATGTGGCTTCAAGGTTATTTAAGTACATTCAGCTGCTCAGTGGCCGATCCATGGGAAACAAAACTGGTTTCAAGGTTATTTAAGTACATGCAGCTGCTCAGTGGCCGATGCGTGGGAAACAAACTGGTTTCAACTGGTTTGATCGCCGCAGCTGCTGTCTGGGAATGTGACCGCGCACAAAGGGTCGATGTACGCACGGAGGCCAACCACACCCTCAGACTGGGTATATAAAGGCGAGGAGGCGATTTTGCAGAGCATCAGTTTATACTTGAAAGTGAACGAGTAAACATCGCTATGGAATCAAGCAGCAGCAGTAGTAGTAGCAGTTTTACACCAACTACAACTGTAAGTTTCTCCTTTTATAAAAATATCCTTCTGATCGCTTGCCTGCCTTCCTTTGAATTGTTTTATATTAAATTGTTGTGTGTATTCTTTATAGCGTGTTGGTCGCAAACGCAAGAGTACTGTACCAAAACGTGATATGGAAAGCGCCGCCGCCGCCGCAGCCGCAATGTCCGTACGAAAGCAACAAGTTATTCTCCATGAGAATCCTCAACCAGCACCAATTGAACTATACAATGAGGAGCATCCTGAATTCAGAACACCACTGGAGGATCTGCGCCTTAAGAAGATTCGATCAATTCAAGAGTTTCGCAATCGTTTTGTCGACCAAATGAACGAGTACATCACTACATTGGAAAACATAGACTTGGAGTTTCCGTACAGTTTGCGTTCGGCCGAAAGTTTTGTAAGTCAATTGAACACCTTACATTCAGAGACTGGCTTGACGAAGAAAGCCATAGAGCATGAAAACAAAAATCTCGATGCATACAATGAAGAGACTTCTACATCGTTTCAACGTGATCAGTATTCAAATAGTATACAAATTAAAGCATTATATGAGAAACGGCTTCGTCTCTACGAGAATGAACTTGATATTATGGCTGAGCAGTATACTCAATTTAAAACATCAGCCGATCAATTAAATGCAAACACATTGGCATTCGAAGGCGTTAATCCTGATGAATTATTCTATCATACTTCAATGCGCTGTTTTATTTGTCTTGTATGGTATACGGGTAAAGACATGGTTCGTTTATCAGCATGCTCGCACATTGTATGTTCAAATTGTATTCCTGAATTGCATGGCAAACGATGCCCTCAGTGTCGCGCGCCAATTGCACATTATTTCTGTACAATTTATGATAATCGCAACCAGTATCGCATATGTATGAAGTATTTTGTAAATTCGCCACCACCACCACCAGAGGCTAACGTTGTCGGTCATATGAACCCGCAAATTCGTCTTGAACGTTTTCAAACAGTCAACATTGATTAACAACAGACGCACGCACTCACACACTCGTATAATTAAGTTTTTATTATAGATCTCTATTTTGTATTTTTTTATTAAATCATAAATAAAACAAACATTACCAATATACATATATGTTTTCGTTATTGTCTAACGCTAGGAAATAAATTGACGCTACGGAAATAATTATCATAGCGCGTATATATATACGTTTGACGCTACGGAATAAATAAAAACAACACGTATATATATACGTTTGACTCTAAACATGCATATTTTTTGTTTTGTTTTTGGTATACGACGCTACGGAATAATTATCATAAATAAACATACAGCTGCTGTGATTGGTGGTTGTTGGTTCATTCGTTCTCTCAGCACGTGAATACGAATGCAATCATAGGTTGTTCGTTCGTCGTTCGTTCGTTCGTTTCTCTACCTAAAGTGGCGGCGGCGTCGCAAGTTTGTTGTTTTGCAAATTCGACTCTTTTTTGCGATTGCATTCTAAAGGGTGCATTGACTTTTGCAGGCATTTCTCTTTCTTTAGATCGACAACTAACTCGCCCAGAAACAAACAAGTACAGTTTCATAAAAAAGTTCAGACTTTATTTTACTCTTGTATAAAAAATACTTAAAATATTATACAGATTATCCTTAGTTTTAATATTAGATTTGTTGCTCGAGAAAGCACTAAAATAATTACATTCAATGGGCTCCCTTACCAGAGCATGGCGAATACTTGTACTGTACATTGCATTTTTACGTAGATAATTCAAAGTATACATATATGATATCCAATTAAATAACATGTGAAATGAATAATATAATGGCAATACAATATGCTGTTGCATGGAGAGCTTAACAATAGGTAAACTATATGGAATGATGCACTTAAATTCTGAATCAATTTGATTCGATGACGATAATTTCGACATTAATATTAACTTACGCATATTAATATTTTGTTTAATAATATAACAATCAATTGTATCCGAAAACGATATATATAGTTGGCTATGCCCCTTTTCAGTCTTCTTTAGTGTGCCCGTTGATACGACAAATACCGAAAAACTATTAAGTGTTTGTGTGTAGTAGGATTCTGTTGCATCAGCAAACTGTGTATTGTGTAATTCGAGTTTTGTATATTGTGCGCTACGATTTATAATGAAATATGTATGATTGTTTTCCAATGAAAGCGTATCGTTCGATGTAAATTCTTCGTGTAGTGATTGTGCTGCAACCGATTCTACCGCAATCGCAGTGATTTTATGCATGACTGTGCATAATTTATTAAAATTCGTATGAAATACAAGTTTGTTAGTATTGACCACAGTAAAAAATTCCAATGAATTCTCTTCGTATGCTTGCAGATTTGTATTTGTAAGTGTTATGTGTATCGGCATACCGATCAGTTGCTCACAAAAATTTAAAAATAATTTATTATTTTTTTCTGATGAACGATCATTATTAAATATCATTTGTATTAGTTTAGCATAATATAAATTCGTTTTTTTTATCAAATCACTGCAATATTGAATTGACGTTGTACTCTCAAAGAATTTAAATGCACCGCCAACATCAAAATTATTCAAATGTTCAATCGGTTGAATTGAATTCTCGTCGACAGTATCTTTACTATAGAGTACAATGTCATTCGTAGAGGTAAAAACACTACCTCCATCTTGTACAATTAATTGAATTGGTGCTGAAGGCGGCAGCAATGATTGCGATTGTTGCTGTTCTTCCGTATGCAAAGGCAGTTGTTGTTGTTGTATAGTAGGCAATACTAGTTCAAAATTATCCAATAGACCCGTAAATGAAAGAGGTACCTCAACAATAGCTGAATCAAATGTAGACTGCTGCTGCTGCACTGGCACTGGTACTGGAGCCACTGGAGGATCATCTTCTAATAATGAAGTGAGATACACAAAATCGCTGTGCTGTAAAGGGGCTTGAGTTTGCGTTGCAATTATTTGTGAAATAGAGTGTTGCTGTTGCGATGACGCCGCCGACGCATCTTCAATCACTGATTCTGGAGATGATGGTGGCGGAGTTGGATTTGATTCAAATAAATTTAAAAATTCATCACTATAAATTGATGGTTGAATATCATCAATATTTGGTGTTGTAGTCGATGTATCAGCCAAAAGTTCTATAATACTCGGGAATTCATCCTCAAATGATAATGATGCTGCAGCAGTCTTTGTACTGGCTGCTGATGACGATGCGGATGATAATGCCTCTGGAATGATTGTTGTTGTTGTTGTTGGCGACGATTGTGAAAAGATCAAAGTATCATTGATCTCTGAATCGAAATATGGCGGCGGTGGACTATAAACAAATAAATATATTGTAAATAAATAATTAAATAAATAAAATAATAATACTATTCTTCTCTACTTACAAATAATTCTGATTATGAAGCCTAGGAACTTTTGTTGTATTCAAAGCAGAATATTCGTTGTAGAGATGATTGCACATTGGCAACGACGATGCTGTTGTTGAAGAGCGTTTCATGTTTACTTGAGTAGTGCTTTGTTTCAACTAAACTCGCTGTATTGCAACCATCTGCATAGGAAGCGACGCCAAGCTACGCTTATATCCTACAGAACGATTGCCACCACCACCGCCACGGTTGACGACAACAAAAATCACCACCACCACTACTGCCGCTACGACGCCAACCAACCAGCAGCTTGCTTGTTTGCTTGTATTCACCATCAGACCGACTGGCCGGCCGGCCGACTGGCTGACTTCCCCCACTATTTACGCACTACACCACAACAGCATACATACTCTTTCCTTTTCAAATACGGCGTACTCGAATATTATAACCAGTTTTAACCGGTTATGCGGGATACAAGCACTCTCACTCACTCTTGCAGTTGAACGTACCGCAAAAAAAAATTAAATTTATATGACTACACCGCACATAAAAAACGAAAACTGAGATTTAAATTTATGATACATTAATCTTGGCGTAGTAATTTGACATTTTATACAATTCTTTATTTTTCAGCTCGGCAAAAAGTATTGTCTTTAAATAGCCTGCGAATAATGAATCTTTGAATGCGTGTAATTTGGTTTTATCCAAGGTTACAGTATTCATATCTGCAGCAGATGTAATTTGAATAAACTCTGAATAATTGAATTTTTCAAATCTCGTTGAATTATGCGTAACAATATCTTCTATGTGATGAAGTACATCCGCATGAGGCTTAACAAGGGTAGGTTTATAATCGCTTAAGAGTTGACTTGTAATGTACTGATCAAATGGGGTGGATTTAGGAAAACTAAAGTCAATTTTATCTACATGACTCTGACCGTATAGTCTACTTTTGTTTGCCTTTTGTGAATTAATAATGAATTCACCCTGTAGCCATATGTAGAGAATTGAATAGAGAAATAGCAGATTATTGGATTGTAGAAAGGCGCCAAATGATGAGATTAGCGTCGATAGAGATTCATATGGTGAAAAGAATAATGATTGAATAACATTTTGAATTGCTAAATTTTTTGAAGTCATTTGCAATTTTAACAATTGCGCAATTGGTTGTAATAGAATTTGAAATTTAATTGAAACTTGTTGTTTCAATTTATATCTGAGTAAAAAAAAAGTATCCATCGAACTTTTATTTAATTCATCGTTTGAATGGTCACCATTAATTAAATAGTATATTTTTTTTAAATTCAATGTCAAAATTTCAATATCACTTTTTTCACGAGCTCCACAATCTTCATCAACGTCGTCTTCATCATCTCCAATACCAACTGCAGCAGTAGCATCACCTCCGCCACTACCATCGCCTCGGCCGCCAATACCAAATTCGCCTTCTTCTCCCATTCCAAGAGTATCTCTAACACTACTACTGCCTCCGCCACTGCCGCCGCCAGATGATACAAGTGATTGGTATAAATCATCGAATAATTGTTGACGTTCAGATTCTTCTGAAGCTTCAATATTCATACATTGCTCTTGTGGGTCCATCATTATCTTTTTTTGTTGTTGTTGTTTAGGTCGTAGTATATCAACTTTTCAATTAAGCTTATATTAATAAATAATTTCAAATCATAATTTGTGATCGAGAACGGGAACGTGAACGCCTGCGTCGACGTCTACCGCCACCAACACCTCCACTTATAAATGACACAGCTGGCGGAGATGTCCTGAAGAATGACAATCGTCGTGCAGTAAATGATGGACTTGAACTGCGGCTACGACTGCGACGACGTCGATGTCTACGATGAGAACGACGACTGATCGATGATGATGACGGTGAATGCGATCGTCTTCGTGGACTGGTACTACGACGGCGTCTACGTGAACCTGATGCGCTGCGACGTCTATATTTCATTGCAATGTAGTTTTATTGTTTTGTGACAATGAAGAAAAACTTTTTACGATGTGTCAAAATTTATTTTACTTATACATATACTAGTGATATTGGTTGGTTGATTTTTTAAATGGGGACAATTGAAATTCTTAATCATATCTGATTGCAAAAGTGCGCACATAATAAACGAGCATAGAAAAAATAGAAAAATTAAAAAACACGCTAAATTACGATAGGTCGCTAATAGAATTGTTGACAATATCAGGCACCACACAAATAGAGTAATTGTATTTTTACGTAAAATTATCTCACAATTGAATGTGAAAACGTCAAAATGTTTATCTAATAAAAATTTTCGAAATAGAAACCAATATGTACAGTGATTACATAATTCATATGAATCTGAAAAACTGTACGCATTAACATCGTCAAATTTCTGGAGAATCTGTGTAGTTGATGTATTGCCCGGATGCCATTCATATTGATTATTTATAATGAGAAACCAATGTCTTAGGCCAAAATTTGAAAAAAAATTCAAATCTCTGGAAACGACTTTAAGAGTATTTGATTTTTGCTGTTGTTGATTATCGTCACCAGTTGATGATGCAGCTGCCGAAGCAGCATTCACATCATCAACGTTTGACCATAATACTGAACTAATGGATTTCGGTTGTGGAGCTACAAATGAATATGGTTCCCATTGTTTTAATGCAACATCAATGCATTCTTTACTATATTTTTCTTGATAAAATGCATCTTTAAGTATAAACATCTCTCCCTTAAATATTATACCCAAAGCAATCTAGTAGTAATGCTAAAGTGTAAAAAAAAATCATGCATTGGGCCTGGCTGGCTCACTACGCATCAAGGATCATCAGGATTTGTAATTAATAATAAAGGATATTAATTATTATTTAATACTTGACGCGTTAGCCTTTCCTTTCTTTGTTTTACTTCTTCACCCTTGAACAAGTCAAGTAAAACTGTCGCAATTTTCAAGCGACTCCAAACACCTCCGCCTCCAGCCGTTAAATTCAAAAAAATGAAATTAACCAATACTAATGTAAACTCATGGATACAAAATTACCGAGTCGCGCAACTCTGCAAATCTGTATCCGTGTGAGTTGAGAGTGTATTGTATTGCGATCGATGCACAATGCCGAATTTCACAACAATCTAGCAATGATACAAAAAATCAAAGTTTCCAACCTATCCATGCCAAGATTCAAACCTCGAGTTTCAAAGACACCAATCTAGTAGTGCCGAATTCTGAAGCTGAAAAATAAAAATCATACATTGAACATTGGACATATGCATCAAAGCTCGATGACGTCATCAGGATCTGGCTAATTATTAATAAAGGATATTAATTCGCCTCTTTTTCGCCTCTTTTTGAAGAAAGAATTTAAAAAGAGGCACCTCCGCCTCCAGCCGTTAAATTCAAAAAATGAAACACATCAATACTAACGCAACACACGGATACAAGATTGCTGACTTGATGAACTCTGCAAATCTGTATCCGTGTGATTTGAGAGTGTAGTAGTGAACAAGGCAAAAATTATCACATATAGAGAATAATTTTAAATTTAAAACCCCAATCTAGCAACTTTGAATTCTGAAGTTGAAAAATAAATCTAGCAGCTTTGAATTTTATAAAACAAATCTAGCAACTTTGAATTTTGCAGCTGAAAAATAAAAATCATACATTGAACATTGGACATATGCATCAAAGCTCGATGACGTCATCAGGATCTGGCTAATTATTAATAAAGGATATTAATTAATGAAGCCTCGGTTGAATTATGAACTTTTGAAACATCGCCTCTTTTTCGCCTCTTTTTCAAAAAAAGAATTTAAATTTTCAAACGACTCCAAACGCCTCCGCCTCCAGCCGTTGAGTACGACAAGGACTACACCTCAGCCGCAGTTAGGTGTGGCGGTTGTGGCGCATTCAAGTAATAAATTACACTACGCTGTTGCGGTGCTGCGGTGGTGGTTGCGATCCTATATAAAGCTCATGGGAATAAGTGAAGGGTGTTCAGTTGCCAACCAGTGGTGCTACGACTACGAACGACGAGCATTATGTACGTTTATAATGTAAAATGTTTCACAAATTTTATTAAAATACATTCTGCATCAATATTGGATTTTAATGTTGTAGTTGATCGTTGCATTGATGTTGAAAATCAAATTATAAATTGTGGATGGCAAAGAGAATTGTCGCACGAATCAATTATCGTTGTTGCATTTTTATTGGCAAAGAAATTTTTTGAAAAGTATCGAATTTATACGCAAGCTGAATTGGAAATTACACTTGGAGTTTTTTTATATGGGGCCTATTCGTATGCTGGTGATGAAACCGCTTATCCATATTCGTTGTTTTTTCCATTCAAACCAAATCATGCAGTTGATAAAGTGTAAGTTTTTTTTTTGTTGATTGCGAGTGAGTGTGTGTTGACGATGACTCCGATTCTATATTTTTGTATTAATTCTTGTTTTTTCCCAAATTATTTTCAGCAGTATTCTACAGACGATGCTAGATTGCAGTGGTGATTTATTAAAGATCAATTTAAATTTGGAATTTTACAATAGTCTACAACAAGAATTGCATCAATATTATCCGCATCATCCGTATCCAATAGAAGAAGCACATAGTACTACTGCCGCTGCCGCCGCTACAGCCAACTTTAACAATGGGTCAATACGTATCGGCGATTGTTGATCAGCACCATCATCATCAAGCTGCTGCAGCCAATAAAACTTCGACATTATTAAAATTTAAAGTAAATAAAAAAATTACACTACGTTACTTTATTAAAGCTACATGGAATGATGGCCGTCGTTTGAATGATATAGATGAGATTCTTGAAGATGTCGAATATCAATATTGGTTTTTACTTCAAGATGTGGAGAAATTATTGAAAGGTCAAAAACTCACCAATTCGATATTGGATGATATTCTGTGGGATTACGAGTGTTGGCGATCATGTTCAGTTTCAGAGTTTGCCTATAATGCACGATATAATCGTGATAAATATATTAAAAAAGGTTACAACATTGTACCGCTGAATGAGATTAATAATTACATGTCGACAAGGAAAAGTTTTCAGTATTTTATAAATGGTAGTTTTCTAAAAATTCTAGTTAATCTATTGAATAATGTAAATATTTATAATTATCCCTTGTATTATTTAGATGCAGAAGCGTTAAGTAAAACTGAATTGAAAAATTTAAATTTCAATAATATGTTGTATGGTTTAAAAGTTTAATAAATAAAACTATAAGATCAATAATTATGTCTAGTAGTGTTTTAATTACTGTAGTTGTTGTTGTAATTTTTGCAATAATTGGTATTGTTGTTGCAACCAACAAACAACCAGCTGCCGCAGCATTATCATTCTTCTCAACACAGCAACAACAAGAACAAAAACAACAAGACGACGCAGTTTCTCAACATGTTATCGTTGCGAATACAACTCTATCAAAACAAACTTGGGCTCAACGTGAAAAATATGAACGAAAAGAATATGTAACCGTTGAGAATGCAATTATGCCAAATTTAAATAAATTTTCATATACTCCTGAAATACGTGTGGCTACATTAGATATTGATGAGAGTGGTTGTAGTTTTGGGGGTGGTCATAGCCGTAGTGGCGGAGGAAATCATATTGGTGGTGGTAGTATGAAATTTTGGAAGAGTACCGATTATTTTGTCAATTTTAATAAATCAGCTTCACGTTTAACCTTTAAATTGGAACCCGAATCGACAACTGCTACATTTTTCAATACAACAATAGCGATATTCGGTCAACATTTACAATCGATGGAGAAAATTTTTCCATTTTTACGCATCGAATTGAGTTTAGATTTGAATGCTATACCATTGGTAATTAATAGTATAGGTTTCGGTATTGATCGTGTATTAGATAATACAAATATTTTAGAAATTGTTAAAGATGTTAGTACTGGTGATGAAGAATTGAATAATTATGCAATTCATTATTCTCATTATGAAATTAAATTCTATACTGAACATGATATTTCGGCAATATATTTTCTAAATGAATCATCCAATACAGCATTACATGTGGAATGTTCAGCTAATGAGAGTAGTAGTATTAGTACTGCTGAAGTTTAATTAATGCAAAAAAAAAATTCTAATTACATTTTTTCAATTTTTAGCATCGTCATTGTCGCTGTCGTTGTTAGTTGGCATTTTTGCTTCGGCTTCATCAACTCTAGTCTGTAATAGTGATATAATATTGCCAATTTTTAAATTCTCTTCTCTAGACTTGACAAGACGTTCATCATTTAAATCAATACTCCAATCGTCATCATCATCATCATCAGTAGTAGTACTGAGGGGTAATCGTTTGGCATCATTAAATAATTGATTAGCTTTACGTATTATAGCCGCCACTGGGTCCATGTTTGTCATATAAGTAACGAAAAAAAGATGCTTACTTTAAAACAAGATAATTTAACACTTTCGGATAAATTATTTAATAATTGCAATATTTTTTTGCGAACTTATTATATGGACATATCGAATAATATATCTGAATTGTGGTTGAATTATTTAGATTTAAATCGTGATTCAATACTACTTGAATATCCGCAAAAAATGTCTCAACTAATCTCAGCATACATCTGTACGAGATTACATTATAAACATGACGTCTCGATTATCGATGTACCAAATATGTATGAACAATTCAATACTAGTATATATATATATAGTTTAGTAACATCAAATATAATTATATTTTATGATTTAAAATATATGATTAGAATGTTGCATGAAGTTGATGCATTACGCTATCTATTGTATGACAATATTTCAACATTAAAAATCGATAGAGAAAAATTTGAAAATTTTTCCGATAAAAAATATCAATTAGATGTTGAATTAACTAGTCATTTACAATTACAAACTAATGATATTGAACCGTCAGCAGCAACCAACCACAACAACTATCGAATATCATCAACAACAATTATTGATGGTGGTAGCGGCAGCAGCGGTGGTATTATAAAGAAACAAAAACTTGAAAATATTGTCAATTTAGGTTTAACTAGTAAACCATTAGTTGGTAGTAGTGACCACTTACGCAACATCAACAAAAACAACCAACTCAATCCATTTAATTTAACATCTGCAATTAATAATGCTGCATTTTTATCGGTATATGAATCGTTGAATGCAAACAATCAACAGGAAGAATTGTTGTATGCTCAACAAAAACTCGAAGAAACTCAACTGATAATATTGCAAAAAAAATTTCAACAAATAATTCATCAAATGCTCAATTCACACACTGATATCGCAAATAATTTCAATATTAATGCCATGATTTTTATGGTTGTTCAATTTGAAAAAGCTCTAGATATCTATTATACATTACGTAACGATAAAACAATACCTATAAATTTAGTTCAATTAAATGTTAAAATTAAAAATATGACTTTGACATCATCGTCGACCGCATCAGCTCACAATGTACCAATTAATAAAATAAAATTGGAATTGAAAAATAAATTAAATCCTACCACCACTGACCTGTGAATCTAATGCTGATGATGATAATTTTTTTTTTGTTACAATAAGCTGCTATAATGGCATTGTTGTATACTTCATTGCAAAATTCAATCTATGCATTGTACGAGTATTTTTTTCAATATCGAAATAATCTGCTGCTATCATCTGATAATCCTGCAGCAACATCAGCCACTGCCAGTTGTATAGTTGAATATAATAAATTCTATGTATCAATACGTCGACATTATGAAGCAAAAATTATACCATTATTATTGAATGGTCAACGTAGCAGTAGTAGTAGTGATATTTATAAACAATTGAAAATAATACAATCGAAATTATTTCGCGATTTTTTCGTTACAAATCGTCTAGAATTCAATGCTAAATATGTATTAATGTGTATGCCACATTTAATGACCGACAGTAATGTTATTGGCATTGTAAAAACTATAAATGTAAATTTACAAAGATTTAATAATTATTTTAAAATTTATTCATTGCCAATTTTTTCCTCAATCAATAATAGTGGTAACCTTTTGGGCTACATCTATGATCTAATCAAAGCAAATCTTGAGACTACCGAACAAACAATGGAAATTCAATTACTCGATTATTTAAATACTACGGCAATATTATTGAATAATACATTTATTATATTTTTTGATAAAATCAATCTTCAATCATTATATTTATTTAATGATGATGCTGATGATGCAATGCCAGGTGCTGCTGCGACGGTGGCTACTGATTCCTATTGTAGACCATTTACTCAATTATATGTGGGTCTTTTGGAGAATTCAATTGATATAGTTAACATACTAAACATTTCCAATTATCCAATTGTAAAACTAGTGATTGATACAATTTGTATGAATGAACAATTAAAACCGACAATATATTTAACAAATAATTTAAATATAGTACATTTAAATACCGTGAACAATGAGAATACCATAGTCAATAAATTTTTGGGTCAAATATCAATTGTCAATAAAAATAATTTACAATATCGACGTCAACTATTGTACTCGACAATAGATTCATTGCTATATTCGGCTGCTGATGCTGTTACAGAAAAAACAACCATTGTTCATATACGTTGTTTAAAAGCACCCGCCGTCACCACCACTACCGCCACCGCCGCCAATACAAATCCTATAGTTTCAAATTTTATTAAATATGGTTTTTACAATACATTCGGATCGATATGTCAAACTATACAGATTTTAGCAAATAGTGGTCGACATACAACCGATATGGATGCACTCGTAGTTTTAACGAAAAAACTCAAACAACTCAATATATCAACTCGAGATTATTATCTAACAAAAAATCCAACAATTACAAACTATTGTATTGTCGAGTATAATGATGTCTTGTATAAATATGAATTGATTTATAAAACTAATCATCAAATTTTATATGATAATTTTCTCAATTTACCAAATGTAATGTTTATTCGTAATATTGATAGCACCAGCAGCAGCAGCACCACTACTAGTCAATTAATATATAAAATCGGTCTCTATGGTTATTATATTGACAAGATTGGTCTACTCATGTTTCATTCTAAATACAATCGTATCTGGTTTAATAATGGCTATAGAGAAGTTGAAGACTTTAAATCAATCATTGGCGGTAATGGCGGCAGCGGTGGAGTGCCAGCCGTAAATCAATATTTTTGTACTAATATTAATGAATTTGTTAAATTTATAAATTCAACTTTTAATCTAATCGATGATAAATCATTTATTGACAATAGTAAATCATATTCTCCGTCGCAATCGTTGCCCGCGGTCCTCTCACTCAACGAATATCAATTTAAACGTAATAATAAACAATACACTTGTTATATTATACGTCATGATAAACGTTTAAAACATAATTTCAAAACTGAATTTAATAAATTTTACAAGTATATTGAAGAGTTGTTCTTTTTAAATCCCAAATGCGACATTACCTATGATAATAAAATTGAAATTAAAAAATATTTAACTTTAATTCACAAACGGCTAAATTCCAAGTAGATTACGACGAGATGGCCGAATGGTTAAGGCGTTAGACTCCCAATCTAATGTGCTTTTTTAGAGCACGCGTGGGTTCGATCCCCACTCTCGTCGTTACAATTATTTTTTGTCAGTATTAACTCGCGGATTTCAGCCTAACACACACTCTCAACTCACACGGATATAGATTTGCCGACTTGCGCGACTCTGCAATATTGTATCCGTGAGTTTACATTAGTATTGGTTCATTTCATTTTTGAATTTAACGGACAATTATTGAGTTTGAGTCTTTGCTAGATGGTTTGTGACTTCAAATGAGTAGGTTTAATGGTGGGTTTGAAACTTGATGTGTTTGAATTTAACGGCTGGAGGCGGAGGCGCTTAAAAATTTCAATTCTTTCTTCAAAAAAGAGGCGGAGGCGTTTCAAACCGAGACTTCATTCTGAGTGCTGGCCTCGCGCGCGCGACAGTCCTTTATTAATAATTAGAAATCGCGAGCCTGATGATCCTTGATACCAATGCCCAATGCATGATTTTTATTTTTCAGTTTCATAATTCGGCACTACTAGATTTGTTTTATTTTTCAGCTTCATAATTCGGCACTACTAGATTTGTTTTATTTTTCAGCTTCATAATTCGGCATTGATAGATTTTTGACTTGTCATATTATAGGTTTGAAACTTGGTTCGTTTCATTTTTGAATTTAACGGCTGGAGGCGGAGGCGTTTGGAGTCGCTTGAAAATTTAAATTCT